>CM036940.2:45161104-45233378 GCA_020352615.2 Yoshiicerus persimilis
GAATTACGCAAGAAATTCAATTTTCAGAGTTGTTACTATGGATAATGGGGAAAGGGAGTACTTTGCAATGTAAAAATTGCTCAGAGCTATTGTGCTTCCATCGCCCCGTGTACTCCAATGTAAAACGCAGATAAACAACTTTTATTTTCGGTTTTTTGACGATAACTCGAAAACGTCTCAACCGATTTGGCTGAAAAGCTGAAGCACACTAGATGAGACCCATATCTAATAGATTGTTCACACATGTACCGATCAAAAATCAAAACTCAGACTTCCTGTTACTGGCGAACATTTCAAAGACCCGATGGAATGCATACAGAGTGAAACTCTGCATATTGAAACTTTTCTTTCGTTGGTTATTCTTATGGTGGTTTTTGGTGCTTTTTTGCACTATGGCCATAATTATTAAAGTACCTCCTGTGTATTGTGTGTTAAATATCTTATGGTTCTTCTGGTGTATTTAAATAAAATTATGTAGTCTTGTCTTGTGCTGGGCCACAAAATATTATTCCCTTTTCGCTGCATTTATTATCTACATCTGACTGCAAATTCTTGCTAACAATGGCAGTAAAGTAAAAAAGTAAAGCATATTCAACAGTATTAAGTAACTCAAAAATTAGTTATTTTTTAGCGGGTTTCCTGATATCGAATTTCGGGTGCATAGATTATTTAGACCCCCGTAGCTAGGGGCGCTTGAAAATTATTAGTACAGTAAAATTCGTTTTTATTTGGCAACACAGCAAGTGTATCCAAGGCAATGAATTGTGGCGCTTGAGAAATATTAAATATCGTTGTAATAGCACATTTGGGCCAGGTTTGAGTAACGCCACATGAGCACAACCTTAAGGCCGGACAACACGGTTGACATTGCAAAAGTCTTGTCTCTTAGAAACCAAGAAAGAAGAATATTGACAATATCATTTGATTAGGTCGGATTTTAAGTCATTACCGATACGTGTAATGACGCAGATGAAAGACAAAGGTGCTTTGGCTTTCATAGGAGGTCCCGAGGATTCATGCAAGACAGAGGCCCTTGTTGCTGCCGCTTGGAATCTTCCAATTATCTCTTTCGTAAGTAATTACAGACAAATATGACTTTGCACGTTTGTTATTCATTCTAAATTATTTAAATGCAACTCTATATTTTAATTTGTTGTTTACAACTGCCTGGTTTACATACCAAACTGGTACCTGCATGAACCTCTAAACAAATGGGGAAATTTTAGACCTATTATCTTATAGTAAGTATTAAAGTACAGTTTTCTTTATTCTTGATATGATTGGCTAGATTAACCTAAAATGACATCATTTATTGATTTTTCTATTTGTAAAATGACAGCAGAGAGACAACAAACGCATTCATATATGTCGCTCTCATGGTTACAGATCTCCATTACAATAAAATTACAAAATGAATGTATCCCTTTCTTTCCAATCAATTCCCAATTTTACAATCACACGTAGCTCCCCAGAGTCCCCTGGTTACTCAGCTCATGTCCCTAGCTCATTCATCATAAATCTTTTGAGGCACACTGTGCATAAAGTATAATTAATGAAAACTCTTCGTAAACTAAACCTAACTCAAATCTTTGGTACTACCAAAATCATGGAGAACTCTGCAACCCTCCTGGACCACATATACACTAAGGACCAGAGTCAACCCGACATCGCCTATTACATAAGAAAGACACTTTACGTTGGAAAGACACGGCTTAAGTTACATTGCATTACTAGTATCTAGGGTAACAATATTATCTGACGAATCGTACTAGGGAGTTCAATATGGCTAATATTGTTACCCTAGATACTCATATATTAATGTGTGTTGTACCCTATCTTTCCAATGCAATTTTTCCTTTCTATGTAAAAAGGGATGTCGGGTTGACCCTGGTCCGCAGTGTGCCAAATGAATCTCTGTTTAATTTATCTGGCAACATTCCATTTGGTGGTTCTGATTACAAACTTACTTGCATTGCTCGTACAAAGAACAAAGTGATATTACCTCCTAAAATAATAACTTGAATATGACTGATTGATTATCGTTGATTGGGATAAATAAAACTGACTAAACCCACCCTGAACGTATTTATGAAAACCTGACCAATGGTGACCCTACCTACAATTGACCAATATGCCCCTTATAAAGGAATTAGAGTTAAAGGAACTCTACTTGTGTAGTATAATGACACAATTAATAAGCTCTCCAAGGACAGAGATGCGTTACATAAAAAAACCTTGCCTAACTAAAGACAAACAAACATGGAAAGATTATAAAGTACTTAAAAATAAAATCTCAACTGCAGAAAAAACATATTACCAGCTAGCCAATCAATTTCTGATAACTAGGGACACCAATATAATATCAGATAGTGAGCTAGCTGCTTTTTTCAATGATTATAAGGAAGAGCATGGATTAAAGAATCATTTTCCAGTGATTAGTCCTGTAAACTTAGTTAAGTCGATTCGTCGTACTCAGAACTGCCAAAACTCGCCACTTGAAATCCCTAAAATTATTTTCCAAAAATGTTAGGTGGCACAAGAATTTAATGCATTTGTCGGAAATTCGAAAATTGAGATTAAATATCCATAAAATCACACGTAATGGCACAGGCCCCATATTTTTAAGAAATTCCTACGATTTTTAATAACTGTAAAATCGATGCTTTTCTTTTGGCTTGGCAGTTTTTCTACTGCCTGGGTGTTTGGTAATAACAGCTTATAACTGTTATTGTTTATCTAAAAGGTTAAATGAGTGCGTTTTCTTTAGGTGGATTTATCTCTATACATAAGTTTACTACAAATGTAATAATTTCTTGCGCCGCTACACAAATGCGCTAATACACTGGCCACTGCAATTGCGTACCTACTTACTTGAATTATTTTGCTTGGTATTATTCCAACAGAATTCAAGCAAGCTACCATCATCCCAATGTTCAAAAACAAAGGCTCTAAGTTACACAAAATGAATTACAGGCCAAATTCAATACTTAGTAACATTTGTAAAATATTTAAATATATTTGTTATAATCTCCTCTATAAAATGCTAGAAAAGGATCTTGACTATAATCAATATGGGTTGAGAAAGATCGATCCTGTCACCATGCTCTTGCTAAATTCACTCAGGACTGGTATTCTGAAATTGATGGCAGAAATCAAGGAATGGTTGCAGTATTTATTGATTTTTGTAAATAATTTGATGCAGTTTAAGGAAATTTGTTCATTTTAAATTGCATAATTTACTTTCCGCTGGAACCCTAATATATGATTAAATTGCTACAAGATTACCTGAGCAACAAACGAATCAAAATTAAGAATGGGAAATATATTTCTAACGAATTTTACGTCCCAGCGGGCCTTCCCAAGGCGAGGTTACTTGCTCCCCTCCTCTTTTCTGTGTTCATAAACGACATTGGTCATGGTTATTATATTCGGAATTATCCCAACACAATTTAAGCAAGCCACTATCATCCCAATATATAATAAATAAAAAGGTAAAAACCTGTAAAAAACACGGTTAGACCAAGCCAGGAAAACTGAAAAACAAGAGTTGTCTTTCCTATTAAATATTCTCTCATTTTTAACGCACTATCTCTTCGTCTACCCGGTAAACGGACAAATTGCGTTGGCAAAACCTGAAACTTTTGTTAACTTGGAACAATAAGGGTTTCCATTATGACAATATTAGCAGCACTTTTACTATCAAAACTATTTTCACGCGCCCATAGCTACGGGGGTCTAAATTATCTGTGCACCCGAAATACGATTGCAGGAAACCCGCTAAAAATAACTAATAGCAACTGTTGCCTCTTACTGCACAATTACGTAGTATGTACCCTGCCCTGTTCATCTGTAGTATAGCATGAAGCATGACACAGTCGCAGGTAGGGTAAGAGGATCTGGCGGGTGGAGCTAAAGAGGATCTGGCGGGTGGAGCTAAAGAGGATCTGGCGGGTGGAGCTAAAGAGGATCTGGCGGGTGCAGCTAGAGAGGATCTGGCGGGTTGAGCTAAAGAGGATCTGGCAGGTGGAGCTAGAGAGGATCTGGCGGGTGGAGCTAGAGGGGATCTGGCGGGTGGGGCTAGAGAGGATCTGGCGGGTGGAGCTAAAGAGGATCTGGCGGGTGCAGCTAGAGAGGATCTGGCGGGTGGAGCTAAAGAGGATCTGGCGGGTTGAGCTAGAGAGGATCTGGCAGGTGGAGCTAAAGAGGATCTGGCGGGTGGAGCTAAAGAGGATCTGGCGGGTGCAGCTAGAGAGGATCTGGCGGGTGGAGCTAAAGAGGATCTGGCGGGTGGAGCTAAAGAGGATCTGGCGGGTGGAGCTAAAGAGGATCTGGCGGGTTGAGCTAGAGAGGATCTGGCAGGTGGAGCTAAAGAGGATCTGGCGGGTGCAGCTAGAGAGGATCTGGCGGGTTGAGCTAGAGAGGATCTGGCAGGTGGAGCTAGAGAGGATCTGGCGGGTGGAGCTAAAGAGGATCTGGCGGGTGCAGCTAGAGGATCTGGCGGGTTGAGCTAGAGAGGATCTGGCAGGTGGAGCCAGAGAATTCCTCCACCTAGTCCCACTTGCTCCACCTAGCTCCATTTGCTCCACCTAGCTTCATTTGGTCCACCTATCTCCATTTGGTCCACTTAGCTCCATTTGGTCCACCTATCTCCATTTGGTCCACTTAGCTCCATTTGGTCCAACTGCTCCATTTGGTCATTACGCAACTATGTTCGACCTGACTGTACGCATTCCTTATAGTTTCAAGATTTACCACCCAATTTGTCCGTTTACCGGGTAGACGAAGAGATAATGCGTTAAAAATGAGAGAATTTTTAATAGGAAAGACAACTCTTGTTTTTCAGTTTTCCTGGCTTGGTCTAACCGTGTTTTTTACAGGTTTTTACCTTTTTATTTATTTTTTAGTTTTCCTTAATGTTCTTAATAATTCTGACAGAACTGTAACTTAACTGTAAACTGCAACGGGCGCAAAATAATAAAAATGGTAGAGAAATGACAATAGTTGTGGCAATGGAGGAATTGATAAAGTAGCACCGTGGTGTGGTGCCGCTTATTGGCTCTTTTATTAGCATTTAGTGCTATTAAAATATTTTATTCAAATATTCTAACCTTGGCTAGTAACACATTTTTTTTTCAAGCGGGCTGCCGCCCCTTGGACCCCTGCTGAGGGGTATTATTATTTGTTCTGTAGGGAAATAGTACGTGTGAAGTGAAGTCATTATTCCCATTGTCCATTTGTGCAGTGATGCATTGAAGTATGTGAAAAGGGTATTACTCCAATTTATTGCATTTCCTACAGTATTGTTGCACTGTAACTAAGGAAATTAGCCAAATTTTTACTAAACAAACGCCAATTCGATTCTTCCGGTTGCTACCGCTAAACCTGACCATGGACAGGTCTGTTGAGCTAACGCAACCTGCTTCGAAGAATTCTCTACATTTTTTCATTCTACACTTTTTGTCCAGAAGCTGCTAGTTTCTGAGATATCCGTGCCGAGAGATTTTGGAGGGGGTGTTAAATGCATATACCGGTTGTAAACCGGTTGGGGATCCAAGGTGTTTGTCAACGCCCGGATCCCAACAGGTCTACCCGTGTAAAAAACAAAGGTTCCAAATTGCATAGAGTGAACTACAGGCCTATATCAATCCTTAGTGACATCTGCAAAATATTTGAATATATCTGTTATAACCTACTTTATAAAGTGATTGAAAAAGTTCTGGATTATAATCAGTACGGTTTCAGAAAGAGACGATCTTGTGACCATGCACTTGCAAAGTTCATCCAAGATTGCTACTCAGAAATTGATGGTAAAAACCAAAGAATGGTTGCAATTTTTATTGATTTTTCTACTGCGTTTGACGCCAAAGGAACGTAGAATTTTGATTACTGGGGTTACTGGGGGGTAAGGTAGGCTCTTCCCAGCATCTTTGGAATAAAATTTTAATTTTTTCGAAGTGGAGCCACTTTTGTCTCTACTAGTTATTGAGCATGGAGTCAAATTAGGCAAAAGTGGCTCCACTTCGAAAAAATCAAAATTGACTTTAAAAAACATAAGAAGAGCTTACCTTATACCTCAGTAACCCCAGTAACCAAAATTCTACGTTCCTCGGTTTGACGCAGTTCAAGGAAATTTGCTCATTCTAAAATGTATTATCTACTTTCAGCTTGAACCGTACATGATTAAACTTTTGCTAGACTGCTTATCTAACAGAAGAATTAAAATTAAGAATGGGAAGCATCTTTCTAAAAAATTTTAAGTCACAGCTGGCCTTCCCCAAGGGGGTTTGCTTGCTCCCCTGCTTTTTTCCATGTTTATAAAAGACATTGGCCACGGTCTTAAAGTAAAATATCTTCTTTGGCCATGAAAATCTTATGAACGGTTTTCTCAAAATTCCTTATTTTTCATAAGGCTAACGAGAGAGTCAATTAAACTTTTAGTCAAAATATTATTTTTACCGCTTCTAACAATAAAAGAGTTTGAGATACCCACAAATAAATTTCCATAAGGTCCAACCTTTTCGCGATTTTCGTACCGTTTCTGTAAGAGTAATAGAAATAAATAAATTATGCAGAAATTTAATTTCAAAAAAGAAGGACAATTGAAAATATAAATTGCTTCTTTTGCTTTGTTAGCTGAGTAGCATTAAAATTTTTAACCCGCTTTCCAAAATTTGCTTCTCAAAATTTGGAAATTTGCTTCTCAAAATTTGGAAATTTGCTTCTCAAAATTTGGAAATTTGCTTCTCAAAATTTAGAAATTTGCTTCTCAAAATTTCAATATTTGCTTCTCAAAATTTCAATATTTGGTTCTCAAAATTTCAATATTTGGTTCTCAAAATTTCAATATTTGGTTCTCAAAATTTCAATATTTGGTTCTCAAAATTTCAATATTTGGTTCTCAAAATTTCAATATTTGGTTCTCAAAATTTCAATATTTGCTTCTCAAAATTTCAATATTAGCTTCTCAAAATTTCAATATTTGCTTCCCAAAATATGAATGTTACTTCTCAAAATTTCAATATTTGCTTCCCAAAATATCAATGTTACTTCTCAAAATTTCAATATTTGCTTCTCAAAATTTCAATATTAGCTTCTCAAAATTTCAATATTTGCTTCTCAAAATATCAATGTTGCTTCTCAAAATTTCAATATTTGCTTCTCAAAATTTCAATATTTGCTTCTCAAAATTTCAATATTTGCTTCTCAAAATTTCAATATTGCTTTTCAAAATCTCAATATTTTCTTCTGAAAATTTTAATATTTCCTCAAATTTTCAATATTTGCTTCTCAAAATTTCAAGGTAATGTTTTGCTAATGTGGTTGCTGCCCGGAGTCACCAACGACTACCCAATCCGAGAACAGGCTCGAACGGAGGGCAAGCAGTCTCATTAGACCGACCGAAGGTCGGGCTAATGCTACTGCTTGGCCGGAGTTTTTAATTTATAGCTCCCATTCTGACAAGCTCTGATTCTGATAAGTATTCGACAGTGCTCACACCTTATTTAATCATCACTAAACCCTATAACATAACACCACATTCGTCACCACTGTTAATAGAACAGCAATTAGAGCGCGTATACTCTTGTAAATATTTTGGTGTAATAATAGACTCCACTCTCTCCTTTACTGAGCATGCTGCTGCTGTTGAACAGAAAGTAGCAGCAGCAGTGTCCAAACTTTATGAAATTAAAAGAATTCTAGACAAATCAAAGATGAAACTTTTAGTTCAATGCTTTGTGATGTCTATCCCAAACTATGCCAGTAGTTTGGGTAGTATAAAGTTCCAAATACGAATCCAAATCGAAAGCATTAATACAAAAATTCACCGATTTATAATAATTTTTTCATCCCCGACTTTCTAAAGGGTGCTATTTAACGAAGCAAATAAATTAATGAAATGCGCAAATTGTTTTATTGACGATCTCAAATAAATAATGGAATGCACTAAAAAATTATGGAATGCGCTAATAAATTAATAAATGAGCTAATAACTTATGGAATACGCCAATAAATTATTAAATGCGCTAACAAATTATGTAATGCGCTAATAAATTATAGAATAAGCTAATAAATTATGGAGTGAGCTAATAAATTATGGAATGAGCTAATAAATTAAAATACGCTAATAGATTATTAAATGCGTTTATAAATTATTAAATGAGCTAATAAATTATGGAATGCGCTAATAAATTATTAAATGAGCTAATAAAATTATGGAATGCGGTAAAAAATCATGGAATGCGCTAATAAATTATTAAAAGCCCTAATAAATTATTAAATGAGCTAGCAAATTTTGAAATACGCTAATAAATTATTGAATAAGCTAACAAATTATGGAGTGAGCTAATAAACTATAGAATGCGCTAATAAATCAAAATTCGTAATAGATTATTAGATGTGCTAATAAATTATTAAATGAGCTAATAAATTATTAAATGAGCTAATAAATTATTAAAAACGCTAATAAATTGAGTTAATAAATTATTGAGTGAGTTAATAAATTATTGAGTGAGTTAATAAATTATTGAGTGAGTTAATAAATTATTGAGTGAGTTAATAAATTATTGACTTGAGTGAGTTAATAAATTATTGACTTGAGTGAGTTAATAAATTATTGACTTGAGTGAGTTAATAAATTATTGACTTGAGTGAGTTAATAAATTATTGACTTGAGTGAGTTAATAAATTATTGACTTGAGTGAGTTAATAAATTATTGACTTGAGTGAGTTAATAAATTATTGCCTTGAGTGAGTTAATAAATTATTGACTTGAGTGAGTTAATAAATTATTGATTTGAGTGAGTTAATAAATTATTGACTTGAGTGAGTTAATCAATTATTGAGTGAGTTAATAAATTATTGAGTGAGTTAATATATTATTGAGTGAGTTAATAAATTATTGAGTGAGTTAATAAATTATTAAATGAGCTAATAAATTACTAAAAAGACTAATAAATTTTTGAGTGAAATAATAAATTATTGGTATGCGCTATTAATTATGCAATGTGCTAGTGTGGTACTGAGTGCACTATCAAATTCCATTTTTGAAGTTCATTTTAAAGTTCCATTTCTATGATTCAATATTTAAGGTTCCATTTTTATGATTCAATATTTAAGGTTCCATTTTTATGATTCAATATATAAGGTTCCATTTTTATGATTCAATATTTAAGGTTCCATTTCTATGATTCAATATTTAAGGTTCCATTTTTATGATTCAATATTTAAGGTTCCATTTTTATGATTCAATATTTATGGGTCCATTTCTATGATTCAATATTTAAGGTTCCATTTTTATGATTCAATATTTAAGGGTTTATTTCCATGATTCAATATTTAAGATTCCATTTTTATGATTCAATATTTAAGGTTCCATTTCCATGATTCAATATTTAAGGTTCCATTTCTGTGATTAAATATTTAAGGTTCCATTTCTGTGATTCAATATTTAAGGTTCCACTTCCATGATTAAATATTTAAGGTTCCATTTCTATGATTCAATATTTAAGGTTCCATTTCTATGATTAAATATTTAAGGTTCCATTTCTATGATTCAATATTTAAGGTTCCATTTCTATAATTCAATATTAAAGGTTCCACTTCTATGATTCAATATTTAAAGTTCCATTTCTATGATTCAATATTTAAGGTTCCATTTCTATGATTCAATATTTAAGGTTCCATTTCTATGATTCAATATTTAAGGTTCCATTTCTATGATTCAATATTTAAGGTTCCATTTCTATGATTCAATATTTAAGGTTCCATTTCTATGATTCAATATTTAAGGTTCCATTTCTATGATTCAATATTTAAGGTTCCATTTCTATGATTCAATATTTAAGGTTCCATTTCTATGATTCAATATTTAAGGTTCCATTTCTATGATTCAATATTTAAGGTTCCATTTCTATGATTCAATATTTAAGGTTCCATTTCTATGATTCAATATTTAAGGTTCCATTTCTATGATTAAATATTTAAGGTTCCATTTCTATGATTCAATATTTAAGGTTCCATTTCTATGATTCAATATTTAAGGTTCCATTTCTATGATTCAATATTTAAGGTTCCATTTCTATGATTCAATATTTAAGGTTCCATTTCTATGATTCAATATTTAAGGTTCCATTTCTATGATTCAATATTAAAGGTTCCACTTCTATGATTCAATATTTAAGGTTCCATTTCTATGATTCAATATTTAAGGTTCCATTTCTATGATTCAATATTTAAGGTTCCATTTCTATGATTCAATATTTAAGGTTCCATTTCTATGATTCAATATTTAAGGTTCCATTTCTATGATTAAATATTTAAGGTTCCATTTCTATGATTCAATATTTAAGGTTCCATTTCTATGATTCAATATTTAGGGTTCCATTTCTATGATTCAATATTTAAAGTTCCATTTCTATGATTCAATATTTAAGGTTCCATTTCTATGATTCAATATTTAAGGTTCCATTTCTATGATTCAATATTTAAGGTTCCATTTCTATGATTCAATATTTAAGGTTCCATTTCTATGATTCAATATTTAAGGTTCCATTTCTATGATTCAATATTTAAGGTTCCATTTCTATGATTCAATATTTAAGGTTCCATTTCTATGATTCAATATTTAAGGTTCCATTTCTATGATTCAATATTTAAGGTTCCATTTCTATGATTCAATATTTAAGGTTCCATTTCTATGATTCAATATTTAAGGTTCCATTTCTATGATTCAATATTTAAGGTTCCATTTCTATGATTCAATATTTAAGGTTCCATTTCTATGATTCAATATTTAAGGTTCCATTTCTATGATTCAATATTTAAGGTTCCATTTCTATGATTCAATATTTAAGGTTCCATTTCTATGATTCAATATTTAGTGTTCCATTTCCATGATTCAATATTTAAGGTTCCATTTCTATGATTCAATATTTAAGGTTCCATTTCTATGATTCAATATTTAAGGTTCCATTTCTATGATTCAATATTTAAGGTTCCATTTCTATGATTCAATATTTAAGGTTCCATTTCTATGATTCAATATTTAAGGTTCCATTTCTATGATTCAATATTTAAGGTTCCATTTCTATGATTAAATATTTAAGGTTCCATTTCTATGATTCAATATTTAAGGTTCCATTTCTATGATTCAATATTTAAGGTTCCATTTCTATGATTCAATATTTAAGGTTCCATTTCTATGATTCAATATTTAAGGTTCCATTTCTATGATTCAATATTTAAGGTTCCATTTCTATGATTCAATATTTAAGGTTCCATTTCTATGATTCAATATTTAAGGTTCCATTTCTATGATTCAATATTTAAGGTTCCATTTCTATGATTCAATATTTAAGGTTCCATTTCTATGATTCAATATTTAAGGTTCCATTTCTATGATTCAATATTTAAGGTTCCATTTCTATGATTCAATATTTAAGGTTCCATTTCTATGATTCAATATTTAAGGTTCCATTTCTATGATTCAATATTTAAGGTTCCATTTCTATGATTCAATATTTAAGGTTCCATTTCTATGATTCAATATTTAAGGTTCCATTTCTATGATTCAATATTTAAGGTTCCATTTCTATGATTCAATATTTAAGGTTCCATTTCTATGATTCAATATTTAAGGTTCCATTTCTATGATTCAATATTTAAGGTTCCATTTCTATGATTCAATATTTAAGGTTCCATTTCTATGATTCAATATTTAAGGTTCCATTTCTATGATTCAATATTTAAGGTTCCATTTCTATGATTCAATATTTAAGGTTCCATTTCTATGATTCAATATTTAAGGTTCCATTTCTATGATTCAATATTTAAGGTTCCATTTCTATGATTCAATATTTAAGGTTCCATTTCTATGATTCAATATTTAAGGTTCCATTTCTATGATTCAATATTTAAGGTTCCATTTCTATGATTCAATATTTAAGGTTCCATTTCTATGATTCAATATTTAAGGTTCCATTTCTATGATTCAATATTTAAGGTTCCATTTCTATGATTCAATATTTAAGGTTCCATTTCTATGATTCAATATTTAAGGTTCCATTTCTATGATTCAATATTTAAGGTTCCATTTCTATGATTCAATATTTAAGGTTCCATTTCTATGATTCAATATTTAAGGTTCCATTTCTATGATTCAATATTTAAGGTTCCATTTCTATGATTCAATATTTAAGGTTCCATTTCTATGATTCAATATTTAAGGTTCCATTTCTATGATTCAATATTTAAGGTTCCATTTCTATGATTCAATATTTAAGGTTCCATTTCTATGATTCAATATTTAAGGTTCCATTTCTATGATTCAATATTTAAGGTTCCATTTCTATGATTCAATATTTAAGGTTCCATTTCTATGATTCAATATTTAAGGTTCCATTTCTATGATTCAATATTTAAGGTTCCATTTCTATGATTCAATATTTAAGGTTCCATTTCTATGATTCAATATTTAAGGTTCCATTTCTATGATTCAATATTTAAGGTTCCATTTCTATGATTCAATATTTAAGGTTCCATTTCTATGATTCAATATTTAAGGTTCCATTTCTATGATTCAATATTTAAGGTTCCATTTCTATGATTCAATATTTAAGGTTCCATTTCTATGATTCAATATTTAAGGTTCCATTTCTATGATTCAATATTTAAGGTTCCATTTCTATGATTCAATATTTAAGGTTCCATTTCTATGATTCAATATTTAGGGTTCCATTTCTATGATTCAATATTTAAGGTTCCATTTCTATGATTCAATATTTAAGGTTCCATTTCTATGATTCAATTTTTAATGTTCCATTTCCATGATTCAATATTTGAGGTTCCATTTCTATGATTCAATATTTAAGGTTCCATTTCTATGATTCAATATTTAAGGTTCCATTTCTATGATTCAATATTTAAGGTTTCATTTCTATGATTAAATATTTAAGGTTCCATTTCTATGATTCAATATTTAAGGTTCCATTTCTATGATTCAATATTTAAGGTTCCATTTCTATGATTCAATATTTAAGGTTCCATTTCTATGATTCAATATTTAAGGTTCCATTTCTATGATTACATATTTAAGGTTCCATTTCTATGATTCAATATTTAAGGTTCCATTTCTATGATTCAATATTTAAGGTTCCATTTCTATGATTCAATATTTAAGGTTCCATTTCTATGATTCAATATTTAAGGTTCCATTTCTATGATTCAATATTTAAGGTTCCATTTCTATGATTCAATATTTAAGGTTCCATTTCTATGATTCAATATTTAAGGTTCCATTTCTATGATTCAATATTTAAGGTTCCATTTCTATGATTCAATATTTAAGGTTCCATTTCTATGATTCAATATTTAATGTTCCATTTCTATGATTCAATTATTAAGGTTCCATTTCTATGATTCAATATTTAAGGTTCCATTTTTATGATTCAATATTTAAGGTTCCATTTTTATGATTCAATATTTAAGGTTCCATTTCTATGATTCAATATTTAAGGTTCCATTTCTATGATTCAATATTTAAGGTTCCATTTCTATGATTCAATATTTAAGGTTCCATTTCTATGATTCAATATTTAAGGTTCCATTTCTATGATTCAATATTTAAGGTTCCATTTCTATGATTCAATATTTAAGGTTCCATTTCTATGATTCAATATTTAAGGTTCCATTTCTATGATTCAATATTTAAGGTTCCATTTCTATGATTCAATATTTAAGGTTCCATTTCTATGATTCAATATTTAAGGTTCCATTTCTATGATTCAATATTTAAGGTTCCATTTCTATGATTCAATATTTAAGGTTCCATTTCTATGATTCAATATTTAAGGTTCCATTTCTATGTTTCCATTTCTATGGTTCTGTATTTAAGGTCCCATTTCTATGTTTCTATTTTCTATGGTTCTATATTTAAGGTTCCATTTCTATGGTTCTATATTTAAGGTTCCATTTCTATGGTTCTATATTTAAGGTTCCATTTCTATGGTTCTATATTTAAGGTTCCATTTCTATGGTTCTATATTTAAGGTTCCATTTCTATGGTTCTATATTTAAGGTTCCATTTCTATGGTTCTATATTTAAGGTTCCATTTCTATGGTTCTATATTTAAGGTTCCATTTCTATGGTTCTATATTTAAGGTTCCATTTCTATGGTTCTATATTTAAGGTTCCATTTCTATGGTTCTATATTTAAGGTTCCATTTCTATGGTTCTATATTTAAGGTTAGATTTCTATGGTTCTATATTTAAGGTTTCATTTCTATGGCTCTATATTTAAGGTTCCATTTCTATGGTTTTTTATTTAAGGTTCCATTTCTATGGCTCTATATTTAAGGTTCCATTTTTAAGGTTTCAGTTTTCAGGTTTCACTTTTAAGGTTCAATTTTAGAATAGAATAGAATAGAATAGAATAATAACTTTATTGTCAACAAATACAACTCAGAGTAAATCTGAACTGATTTCCAAATTTGGTACGCGTTTCATACAGGATAATCATTTAAGAGCATTAGACTAATTTACTTACAAATTAGACAAATTAGACAGCATATACAAGTTGTAGGCAACCTGATAAGTTTTATAGTGTTATGCACTATATTAATTTTTAATTTTTTGTATACTACACAAAACGCATCACAAAATTAACTAATGATACAAGTTAAACTAGTGAGTTGTCCTACAAGATATAATGTGCTTATATACAGTAATTTTTTGAAAGAATTTTTAGACATTGGAACCTTCAAATTTCTAGGGAGATCATTCCAGAACTTAGTAAACCTATATTGGGAGGGCGTTTGAAATATTCTTTACTATGTTTTGGTATTGTTATATTGTCAGAGAATTTTGATGAACGTTCTCTGGGCATTTTTTCAACAAGTGAGGCTATCTCAGCCGGGTATTCAGTAGGGTTAATAATTATGGGTTGAAAAGGGTTAAAGTCAAATACAAACTCAAATCAAGTACTGACAACAAATTAGAAGACTCATATAGTGAGTTCATATTAAGTTACTTTGCATTTCCACTTCGGAACTTGTATATCTTGTTAAATTTAAAATAGTATTTTAACAGAAAAGTATCGATAATATTTTGGATCTTACAAATATTATCAGTAGTAGTAGAAGAGTAGATTACAATGCCATATTCAACAATTGACATCACGATAGATTTGAAAAGTGTTTTCATTACACTAAGAGGTATTAACACGCAATAGATTAATACACATAAATGAGATTTTTTGGCAAATGTAACTCACATGTTTGTCGAATGATAAAGCATTATCAATGTATATACCTAGGTACATAAATTCTAAGCTTTTAGTAACGTATCATTATTAAAAGTGATTTTGTCAGATATATGATCACTATACTTACAAAAAGAATTTTCAAAAACAATAAAGTAGGATTTACACCAGGTAAGCTTAGAGTTATTGTCATCAGTTCAGTTCAGTTCAGATTTATTATTGTGTCAGATTAGGTACAAAGTACAAAAAACAGGCCATTTAATCATTAAGAGTAAAATCAATAAGACGATACTGTTCTTCCCCTGTGGACACTTGGGTGAAGAAAAATAAATTACAATAATTACTACACTTTAGACATTTACTGAGACTTTGTGTATACAGAACACATAAAAATAAACCAAATTAGAAATGTAATATTATTTAACATATATAAGGTGCCTTTCACTAATAACAAGTTGTTTCATTGCATCAATCAGCATGTTATGACAGATCTTTCTTTATAAACCCACTTTCGGAGAAGTTTATTCCAGGCTGCAATTGCCGAGCTAAGTACAGATTTCTGAAAAGTAGCAGATTTTTTAAAATTCATAATTAATTTAGGAAATGTATTAGTTCTTGTACTTAGGTTAAAAAGGCAGTTGCATCCTAGAAAATAACCGTTAATTGCAAGGTTAGCATACTTAATTAATTGAATGACCCTTCTTTCCTTTATAGTGAAAAATTTACAATCAATAAGAAATTATTAATAGTCATTTTGATTTTGTTTTTACTTTTTATAGAATTAAGTTTAATAGAAGATGCTTGAGTGCTAGATAGTTTACCGTTATATGTTGAAAGAAAGGGTTTCATTTTATACAGACGGGGATGGCAAAAATTGATTATAAATTGGTGAATTTTTTCAAGTACCGTACTAGGTACTGCAGCCCATATTAAAATGGCATAAATTGGGATAGACATTACAAAGGACTGAACTAATAGTTAAATCATTGATTTGTCTAGGAGTCTTTTTATTGCATACAGTTTAGAAACTGCAGCTGCGACTTTCTGGTCAACGGCAGCTGCATGTTCGGTGAAAGATAAAGTAGAGTCAATTATAACTCCTAGATATTTAAAAGAATATACTCGCTCAAGTTGTTCCACGTTAAACAGTGGAGGAGAATGTGGAAGGGTTTTCGCTAGATGATCACCGCTTTTGTGTATCACCATATATTTTGTTTTACTGATATTTACATTTAGCTTATTCCGGTCACACCATTGGGAAATAAGTTCAAGGGCATCATTTAGTTTACTAATAACAATGTTTAAGTCAGAATGGGAGCTATAAATTAAAAAATCATCTGCATAAAGAAGATATTTTACTTTAAGACCGTGGCCAATGTCATTTATAAACATGGAAAAAAGCAGGGGAGCAAGTAAACTTCCTTGGGGAAGGCCAGCTGTGCCGTAAAATTCTTTAGAAAGATTCTTCCCATTCTTATTTTTAATTCTTCTGTTAGATAAGCAGTCTTGCAAAAGTTTAATCATGTACGGTTCAAGCTGAAAGAATATATATATTGACTACCGTTATATATATATATAAACGGTGAATATTATAACCTCTTTCTAAATGGAAAAAATTATTTAAAAGTAAATCCAGAACGTGAGTACTTCCTCCGTACTTGGCTACTATGTTTCTAATAACCATATTTGAGTCGCATATAATCTGGACATTTATTGAATGACCTCCTTTTCGAGACACATACATTGGTGATATCGTTCCTCCAGGACAAATTATTTGAATTAAAGTTCCATCAATAGCACCTATTACTCCTGGAAAATTGCTTTTTTCAAAATACCCTTGCTTAATTGTTTGAATTTCATCAACGTTGGGAAATTGTATAAACTTTTTTGCTTCTGAGCATAAGATATTTGTTACATCTTTGACTGCTCTGTAGGTAGAAGGTTGGCTGATGCCAATTATATCGCAATGCTAACAAAACTTGCACTAATGGGGAAAGAGCATGATTACGGTGAGTTTTCTTAGTAAGCCGACCTTTGCATATATCAACAATTCCAAGAATTGAATGGCGAGGCAATCTAAATTTTCTTATCAACTAAGCGTCATCCATTGACTCTAATGGATTTGTGAAGTCTTTAAACACTCGATTACGGTAAAGGGTACGGCGATTTAGCCAACGAGAGAACAAATAGATGTCTGCCATTGCAAAACGAATTAATAATTGGAGAAAATCGTACACTTCTGTGAAAATCTCAAAGTGAAAATCGAAAATTTCATGAACTATAGAATTACGATAAAGTTATTTGAAGTCCATTTCTATCGTAACATTTTAAAGTATTGCAAATAAATCAGAAAATTACGATTTTTTAAGAATACCGTTTTGTAATGACTGTTTAGACTTATTACAATGCCATACAACCCTAAGATTAGTATATTCTTATAGTGATATAGCAATATACTAACATACTATTTGAGAATACCGTCACTGGTAATTGCCATCGTAACTGCCCATTTACGATACGATTTGTTTTGAGAATTCCAGCCCAATCTTGCAAAAGTTTAATCATGTACGGTTCAAGCTGAAAGAATATATATATTGACTACCGTTATATATATATAAACGGTGAATATTATAACCCCTTTCTAAATTGAAAAAATTATTTAAAAGTAAATCCAGAACACAGCAATCAACCCAAACCGAAACCAATTCCTCTAAAAACTAAAAACTCCGGCCAAGCAGTATCATTATTCATTACCCCGACCTTCGGCCGGTCTAATGAGACTGCTTGACCTCCGTTTTTGCCCCTTCTCGTACTGGGTCGCCGTTAGTGACACCGGGCGGCAACCACATTAGCACGACCTGCGGTCGTGCCAATGTAATTGACCGCCCTACGTTATTAGCAGTTGGCGGATTTGTTGCCCATTAGTAGAGTTGAAATGATAGAGCAATTATTGAAATGTTGAAACCAAATATGGAACTGTTGAAACCAAATATTGTAATGTTGAAAGCAAATATTGAAGTTTTGAGAAGCTAAGTCCCCAATTTTGGAAAGCAAAGTCCCAAATTTTGAGAAGCAAATTCCCAAATTTTGAGAAGCAAATTCCCAAATTTTGAGAAGCAAATTCCCAAATTTTGAGAAGCAAATTCCCAAATTTTGAGAAGCAAATTTCCAAATTTTGAGTAGCAAATTTCCAAATTTTGAGTAGCAAATTTCCAAATTTTAAGAAGCAAATTCCCAAATTTTGAGAAGCGAATTCCCAAATCTTCAGAAGCAAATTCCCAAATTTTGAGAAGCAAATTCTCAAATTTGGAGAAGCAAATTCTCAAATTTGGAGAAGCAAATTTTCAATTTTTGAGAAGCAAATTCTCAAATTTGGAGAAGCAAATTTTCAATTTTTGAGAAGCAAATTCTCAAATTTGGAGAAGCAAATTTTCAATTTTTGAGAAGCAAATTCTCAAATTTGGAGAAGCCCTCGGTCGGGCTAAAAGATCGGGTATTTTCCTATCAATAAGATATTAGACATAAAACCAATGCTCAGAAAACTAATACAAAATATGCGTATGCAAATACGTCAGACTGATGATATGCACCTGTAATATTTGCTATACATTATGTTAAATAAGTGCAGGTTGATTTGCACATACTATAAAATTACTAACTTATTTATTTGGTAATTAATAATTGGACAATTATTAATAAGTGCTAAAACTTAGACTGTAAACGCTCCAAGAAGAGTAAATCTCTAAATCTATGCAGAGACAGAAAAGACCAAGATAGAAGGACAGACCTTGGACATGACATGGACATGACAAGGACATGACACATCATCTTAGCTCTGCCTAGTTCTATAATTAGGTACATGCAATAGGCGTAAACAGAATTAGTGCACTGCATAATGCACTTCTAGATCACATGTGAAACTTGGGGGATCGCGATCCGATCCGATTTATTTTACTTACTCTGACGATCCCGTCCGATCTTTGCCATCAAAAAAAATTTCGCGATCCGATCCGATCTTCGGTGTTTTAATGATCCATAAAGTTACATCTCTCAAATGAAAACAAATTATTAACTTCATTTTGATGAATTAAAATAAATTACTGTTCTTTTCTATGCAGATTTATTGCATGAGTCATCTTTTTCCATTTCATGAGATTATGGGACAATAAGCCTTGATGTCAATAGACGAATACTGAGTCTCATCTCATGAAATGATAAGAATTGGATGAATAACACTGGTTATGTTATGATGTAGCACAATTTATTCGGATAACCAAAGTAAAGCAGTTACTGTGCTTCCAACGAGAGAGTTCGCACTTGTTCACACTATGACCACTTAGATATGTACTTATGTATATATGTACTCCGGGCGGTCCTACTCCTATTGTCCTATTATGAACAAATGCGAACTCTTTCTTTGGGCGCACAGTATAATATGTTATAATATGTAATACCCAAGGAGCGTCAAATGGTTGCCTCGGTTACTCCTCGGCTGCGTTTAATCAGGAGGAATATTTATAAGGGACATTTCCTGCAGGTATACATTGGCAACGGGGCCATTTCGGGGACATTTTGTCCCTTATAAATATTCCTAAATTTCGGAACAAAACACTCTAGTGGACCCTCCTGAAGATGACGCTCCTTGGTAATACCAATGCTCTTAGGTCTCAAATACTCTACTCTACTCACTCTACTGCTGCTACTGTACTTTGTATTCTACTACACTCTCATTCAAATTACATAAACAACTTAATTTAATTTAATTTATTCAATGGAAATATCACCCTCCGTAGAGGTCTTTACAAAATCCATATACATATCAATTGGGCACTCACAAAATAAATTAGCATTACAGTATGTATACCTTCAGCAACATCATCAATACAGGAATAATTCAACAAGTCAATTGCAATAGTAGCCGATTTAAGCTGCTTATCTAATAGATACGCTTTTACATTTTTACTAAATACATAAAGATTTTTACTTTTATATATACAATACTTTTATATAAAAATGTTTTTTTTAAATATTAAAGATTGACCATTAAAACTGGGGTATACATAGTTGTGCCGTCTAGTATTTATCGATTGAACATTGTCAAAGTCAAGATAACTAAGGAAGTAAGGGGGACAAGTATTATGAAATATAGAATAAGTCATCTTTAGAACTTCAAACTGATATAAACACTCAGGAAACAACCATTTAAGAGATGTGGTGATATCATACTTTACACAATCATATTTACCTGCACCAAGTACAAATCTACCACCTCTACGAATAATATTATTTACTAGAGTCGTGTTGTGTTGTATGTTGTACTGCGGAGCAGTACCCCACACTGCACACATATAAATCACTATAGGCAAAACAAATGCTTTAATAATAACCTTTCTGTTAGCCAATGACATGTATTTCTGAAGCGGGTATAATAACCATAAAATAGAATTGCACTTTTTGCTAACACTACTAATATGTTCGGTCCATTTCAGTTCACTATCAATAACCAAACCTAAGCATTTAATTTTATCAACAATGGATACTGAGATATCATTCAGACTAAAGCTTAAAGTACCAATCGCTTTAACAACATGAGGTCTACCAACAATCATAAATTGGGTTTTATCAATGTTGTAAGTCATCCTATTACTATCCATCCAGCTTAGTACGTTACACATATCAGATTCAATTGATTTCAGTAAGCAATTAATATTATCTGGTCTACCAGTAATAATAAGAGTAGTATCATAAGCAAACATTATACTTAAGCTATTTTTAACAGCAATAGGTAAATCATTAATAAAGATAGAGAACAAAATAGGGCCTAATACACTGCCCTGAGGCACCCCAAGTTCCGTATAACCTACATCAGAATACTCATTATTAATACTTACAAACTGTCCCAGATTATTTAAATAAGATTCAAACCAGTGCGTATTTATACCATACCAATGAAGTTTAGACAATAGAAGCTCCCTACACACTTTATCAAACGCTTTGCTTATATCGAGTGATAGCACTAAACATACATGACCATTATCTATACTTCTAAGCATATAATCAGTCATCGCTACTTGAGCATGAGTTGTTGAATGATTAGCTCTAAAATCGAATTGTTACTTACTTAACAGATTTTTTTCATTCAAGTACAGTACTAATTTGGAATACACACACTTTTCAATTAATTTTAACAATAAAGGTTGATTACAGATAGGCCTAAGGTCACTTGGTCGACTAACCAACGGTAACTTAGGGAGAGGTAGTATTTTAGAAATCTTTAAGTTATCAGGAACTTCACCCTCAAGTAAACTGCAATTACAAGTAAACTGCAACAACATTGTGTACGTACTTTTACATTAACACATGCACGCATTTGCTATTTTCATCGTGCGATCCGATCCGATCCTATCCCAAAAAATTTTTGCGATCCGATCCGATCCTATCCCAAAAAAATTTTTGCGATCCGATCCGATCCTATCCCAAAAAATTTTTTGCGATCCGATCCGATCGTGTCCATCTATAAAATTTTCGCGATCCGATCCGATCTTGTCCATCTATAAAATTTTCGCGATCCGATCCTATCTTGTTTATGAAAAAAAAATTTCACGATCCGATCCGATCTTGCCCACCAAAAAATTGTTCACGATCCGATCTCGATCTAATCCGCAATCGGATCGGAATCGGATCGTGCTTTTGCGATCCCATTTGGGATCGTGCTTTTGCGATCCCATTTGGGATCGTGCTTTGCGTTCCCATTTGGGATCGTGCTTGGCGTTCCCCTTTGGGATCGCGATCCCTCAAGTTTCATGTGTGTTCTAGATACACTACAGATACACTACAGCACCGATTTATATGTATGCTACATAAATTATGCGTACGGATAAAAGTTCCGCAAAATATGTTGTATACGTATAATGCGCAATACAGAATATATATGCGCATATTTGGGCAAGGTAGAGTATATATGCGCATATTTGGGCATATATATTCTATTTGGGCATATACAGCACCTGTATATATATTTTGAAAATATAGAATATAAGGACGTATACTTGAGCAATATACAACACAAGGATAAGGATAAGGAAGGGGTTTATACTCCGTGATATGGCACACATTGGCTCATCTCAGAGTTGTGAAAACGAAGGTACGAAGCTGGTTGATTGCAAGTTGTGAGTACAGGTAGAGTAGGCTATTCGCCCACTCTGTAGGAACTTATGACGGATTAGAAAATCCGTCATAATGTCATAGTGTTATGTCCGTAATGCTGTTCCCCTACAGAAGGACGACAACAGTATCTATCCTATAATAAAATGCTAATACCCTAATAGAATAAAATTTCTCCCGTAATTGTACCCTCTGTAATAGAATAAAATTTCTCCCGTAATTGTACCCTCTGTAATAGAATAAAATTTCTCCCGTAATTGTACCCTCTGTAATAGAATAAATTTTCTCCCGTAATTGTACCCTCTGTAATAGAATAAAATTTCTCCCGTAATAGAACTTCTCCATAAAAGAAAAAATGCTCCCGTCTTAAGTACAGTCTCCATAAAAGAAAAAATTCTCCCGTCTTAAGTAGTCTCCATTAAAGAAAAAATTCTCCCGTCTTAAGTACAGTCTCCATAAAAAAAATTCTCCCGTCTTAAGTACAGTCTCCATAAAAGAAAAAATTCTCCCGTCTTAAGTACAGTCTCCATAAAAGAAAAAATTCTCCCGTCTTAAGTACAGTCTCCATAAAAGAAAAAATTCTCCCGTCTTAAGTAGTCTCCATTAAAGAAAAAATTCTCCCGTCTTAAGTACAGTCTCCATAAAAAAAATTCTCCCGTCTTAAGTACAGTCTCCATAAAAGAAAAAATTCTCCCGTCTTAAGTACAGTCTCCATAAAAGTAAAAATTCTCCCGTCTTAAGTACAGTCTCCATAAAAGTAAAAATTCTCCCGTCTTAAGTACAGTCTCCATAAAAGTAAAAATTCTCCCGTCTTAAGTACAGTCTCCATAAAAGAAAAAATTCTCCCGTCTTAAGTACAGTCTCCATAAAAGAAAAAATTCTCCCGTCTTAAGTACAGTCTCCATAAAAGAAAAAATTCTCCCGTCCTAAGTACAGTCTCCATAAAAGAAAAAATTCTCCCGTCTTAAGTACAGTCTCCATAAAAGAAAAAATTCTACCGTCGTAAATGCAGCTTCCCTAAGAGAAAATACTCTCCCGTCGTAAATGCAGTTTCCCTAAGAGAAAATATTCTTCCGTCGTAAATGCAGCTTCCGTAAGAGAAAATATTCTTCCGTCGTAAATGCAGCTTCAGTAAGAGAAAATATTCTCCCGTCGAAAATGCTGCTCCCCTAAGAGAAACTATTCTCCCGTCGTAAATGCAGCATCCCTAGTGTTACGACGGGTTAATATTCATTTTAAACGTCACAACACGAAGGATATTAGCTTTCTTCTTATAAGGGTAAATAAAAGCTTTTAGTATCTTCTCAATATTAAAAGTCTCTTCTCATCATGACTCTTTTCTTCTTTGGATAGGAAATAATTCAATGTCGCTTACGCCAACATGATTTTAATATCTTGAGGGACTTTTGGGATTATTTTGGTAGTAAAGGAAGATTCTTCTCATGATACTCGCTTAACAAAAAAAGAATGAAAATTATATATATTTCTTTATGGAATTTATGTTTAAACAATATTTACCAATTTCCTTGGTGGATAATGACTCATAATGATTTTAGTTGGATTTCTTTTACTGGTAACAACAGAGTAACACTTTTATTTAGTTCACTTATTATCGTTTTACATTATTTTAGTAGAGAGAATATTTCTTAGTTGTATTTCAAGAGATTGCAGGGAAGAGAGTGAGTTCTAAAGTAAAGTCTAAAATTAAGAACAAGATTCTCCAGGAATTAGGAATCCTAGAAGTGGGTCGAGTCTCCTCTTTTAGTTACATTATTTTATATGACAAGAGTCAGTGAGAAACATTGATAGGATTTCCTTATTGTGACTCTTTTTGTAATAGGGGTCAAGACTGTATCAATTTGTTTGTAGTTCGGGGACTTAAGTGTCTGGCTTTTGGCCTTGAAACTGAAAGGGTCAGTTTTATTACCTATAGTTCTATAAAGTGAACTATGTATATAAGTATAAGGAGATTTCATCTTTTCCACTTCTTTGGTTCTTCTATTTCCTGTTTAATCTTTGTTTACTTTTACTCTTATTTATTATTTGTAAAAAAATGTAAAATAACTATTTATACAGTATAACATAACGTCCAACGGGCAAAATTCAATGCCCTCATTGATTTTTACCTTTTGGATAAATTATTATTATTATATAATGTAGCCTAAAAAGTTTTGTGTTTTTTAAGTTTTATATTTTGTTTTGAAAGATAGCTTAACGAAGTATGTTAATCTATTTAATTATTATATAGTAATAATGAAAAGGAAAATACAATTAGATGTTTGTTTAGTTTGTTGAATTAAAAATGTTGTTCAGGTTAACATGATGGTGGGTCAGATAAATAATCGTCACGGCCTGGTGTGATTGGTAAATCGGAGTTGGGTTTCAGTTTGATGTGGGAAAGATCCAATAGTTCTGGTTGTTGCCTTTGTATTGTAGGGGTGGGTGAAGGAGATGGAGTGTAAATGGGTTCATTAGGATTGTATCGTTCAAGTACGGATGGGGATAAACGTCGTTTCTTCGTATAGCGTTTTTTTCTATTTGAGATGAGTTGACGGTCTCCGGAATCTAATGAAGTGGTCGAAGAATCGGAGGAAATTGTTTCGGAAGTTGGGGGTGGAGTAATTTGTTGTGGTGGTTCTTGTTGAGTTGTTGGTTGAATTGATTTCTGTGATTGTTTTATTTCTGGGTTTGTGTAATAATCATAATCGTATACGGTTTGATATTTGCGTTTCTTGTCAATTTCCATTGCTTTCAGTGTAGCTTCATGCATGGTGTTTGAATAGGTAACTGGTTTCCTTTTAAAATTTTTGCATACTATGGAATCGTCATCTGAAGTTGCAGATTGGGAATGAGTAGGAGATGGGGTTGGTTTTTTGTGTTTTGGTGGTGGTGGAGGTGATCGCGTATAACGTGAAGGTAATTTGTGATTCTGTGCATTAGATTTCGAAGTAGAAGGAACGGGTGAAGTATTATTTGTGTCAGTAGAAGAAATTTGTGATTTTTCAGGGTAAAAGTCTTCTTTTGATTTTACGAATTTTGTCGGTTTCATTTGGAAATGAGGATTTTGTAATAATTTTGGATGATCTTTAAATGATTCAGTTTTTGATTCAATATTAGTACGGAAACGAGCATTTGGATAATGATATTTGGTATCCACACTCATTAATGGTTGAATATGAGATTTTGTTTGTTTTTTGAATTTTAGTTTATCTTTTTCTGGAATTGTTGCATTTGCTGGATCATATTGTGGGGGATCTTGTTTATTTGCATTTAAGTTGCGAGGGTCAGATAATTTTGAATTTTTCAATGTAGATTTCTCGATTGGGCAAATTTTCTTCGGAATTTCTTTTTGGGGCTTGAAATTATTTATTTTGTTGATAAGGTATTGATGTTCAATACCACCTCTGCCAGAATATTGAGTTGGGTCTTTATGTATTGGTCTGTAGGCTCTATTATGAAGAATGCATTCGGTAAGGGTGTTCATAACTTTAGTATGGTAGGGATCTTCCATGAGATCTAAGTAAGCATGGTAGATTTCGGCTTGTTGACGTGGAAGAAGTTGTTTCCAGGGATTATAACCGTTAGGAAGGCAGTGGATCGGGTATTTTCGGTATCGTTGAAAAATATCGTGGGAAAACTGTGAGAATGTTTGCGCTGAACAGACAAGAGGGATGCGGATATAGGGATTGAGATCTTCGTGATATTCCGCACGGGTAAACATCTGTAGATGAAAAATTTGTATTGTTAGTTATTATATTTATAGATTAAAGTGTTTATATTAGTTATATAAATATTTATATTTTAAATTAAAACATATAAAATTCATAAGGAATATGGACATTTGTTCTACATTCCTTTCGAATAGTTTAATAATTATAATATGTCATTGAAAAATATTCTTATTCAAATATTGTTCATTGAAATCATTTTAACTTATTAGTAATTTATTATATGTTTACGAAGTCAATAAAATTATCATGTGAAAGGATAATTTTCTGTTTTCTATATGAAAACTTTTTTAAAATTGAATATTTTTGTTGCTATTTAAGAATAACAACAATATTAATTGTATATTCATACTTATGGCTTTATATGAGCAATAAGTATGGTATTGCAGGAAATATCTTCTGCTTATCTCCCTTAGTAATAATTATAACAGAACATTGGGAGTTTATTTTTGTAATTGCTCTGTTTACGTAGATATGTCGTGTAGATACACTTACAGCTTTAAATAGCAATAAGTTTTGTTTCGTCGCGTAGATCTATTTAAGTAAAAACTTAAATCTTCTATTGTTTCAATAGAAATGCAATTGTTTGCTAAATTAAAAGTTTTAACTGTCATTTTAACAGTTTTATAAAAAGTTTGCTTAATGCAATAATATATTTTGTTATCCCAACTGATATATTGAGAAAATAATCTGTTATTTCAACAGATATATCTAGTAAAATTTTTACTAAATGTAATGCAACATTGATTTCTAAAAAGAAATATTTTGCTTTATTATAAATTAAAATTCTATCATTTTAAGAAATGATATTTTATTATTTCATAGGTTATTAATAGTTACGCGCTTTTTTCGAAGATATGAAATAATTCATTGGAAAATACAAAATTCTGTGTTTATTTCAGAGTTTTGTATTAAATTATGTAATGTAGATTAGCTTGTCGTAGTTTTTCGTAGATTTTCGTAGATTTTCGTAGATTTTCGTAGATTTTCGTAGATTTTCGTAGATTTACCGGTTTCGTAGAGTTTATTTGAAGAAAAGCTTTTCGTAGTTTGCTATACATAATGTACATATTTTTACATGCTAAAGACTTTGTTGTCCTTATGATAGAAATGCTTCCTATCTGAACGAAGTTATAATATCTGCTACACATACTTTATGAGCAATGCGCGCGAGATTAATATTATTTGAATCATGTTTGGTTGTTTGGAATTCTAACTCTGAGGTTATTATCTGATTTACTATATTAGATGACGGTTTAGTTTCAGATTTCATTCGGGTAATATTTTTGTACATATTTACAATATATTAAAGAAGTTAAATGGGAATTTTCATTGTTAATCGGTGTTTATTTCTTCTTAGATTGCTCCTCTATCTGGAAAGTAAAATAAGGAGTTTTCGGTGGGGGTGAATACTGTTTTCTACTTTCAGTTTGTTTATGTCTTCTTCTGGAGGGATGTTTCATTGTTACTACCGTGCCTACACTAGGGGCAAAAATTGTAAGAGTTTTCTTTGTAGACATTTTCTTGGATTTTGGGTGGGGTTTTTAATAAGTAACAATTGTGAGGGGGAAATGGGTATTTTGGTGGGATAATTGGATAAGAACTACATGTTTTCCGTTGTTTGTAGATTATTGGAGTTTTATAACTTGATGTAGTAGGTTTTCTGGCCAATTTGGATAAATTTGTCATTTCGGTTCGTAGTATTAGGGTTAACGATGTTTTGGGGGCTTGGGTTCTCCGAAATGAATAGGAAGAAATAGATGAATAGGTAAATTATCTTTGTCCAGTTCATCTTGAATTTTTAGTTATTTTCTTGGTTTTCTAATTGGGGAACGGTAATCTTGGTAAATAGAGGTAATAATTCTGACAAGATTTCATCTATGTAGGTATAGGCGTCCATGAATTCGTCATCCGGGACTGGTCCAACTGTAATATTAGTGCATGGGTAATGGAATGTAATGGGGACTTTCGAGAATTTATTAGACAATCTTTTCTTGAATTCTTGAATATGTATTGTTGTAGGATCTATTACTTTATACTCACAGGATTCAAATGAAATTTCAATGAATAATTCTTCCATTTTATGATTTAGGTATAAATTTTGATAAAAAAGGGAAAAATTTTCAAAGTGTTTGGGTTTTAAGAAAAAATCGAGCAGAGTTTTGGGGTGCCCCGGCAGCGAATGCCAGTATCTTTAACAGTAAGGGAGTAGGGGAATAGAGATGTAGAGAAATATTAGTTGTGGAAAATTATCTTCTGGTACTCATTTTCTTCATTTGTGCAGAGTTCGATCTGTCTTCGTAAATGGGCTGACTTGTGGCCATCTACACCTCAATCGGGCCACCAATGTTACGACGGGTTAATATTCATTTTAAACGTCACAACACGAAGGATATTAGCTTTCTTCTTATAAGGGTAAATAAAAGCTTTTAGTATCTTCTCAATATTAAAAGTCTCTTCTCATCATGACTCTTTTCTTCTTTGGATAGGAAATAATTCAATGTCGCTTACGCCAACATGATTTTAATATCTTGAGGGACTTTTGGGATTATTTTGGTAGTAAAGGAAGATTCTTCTCATGATACTCGCTTAACAAAAAAAGAATGAAAATTATATATATTTCTTTATGGAATTTATGTTTAAACAATATTTACCAATTTCCTTGGTGGATAATGACTCATAATGATTTTAGTTGGATTTCTTTTACTGGTAACAACAGAGTAACACTTTTATTTAGTTCACTTATTATCGTTTTACATTATTTTAGTAGAGAGAATATTTCTTAGTTGTATTTCAAGAGATTGCAGGGAAGAGAGTGAGTTCTAAAGTAAAGTATAAAATTAAGAACAAGATTCTCCAGGAATTAGGAATCCTAGAAGTGGGTCGAGTCTCCTCTTTTAGTTACATTATTTTATATGACAAGAGTCAGTGAGAAACATTGATAGGATTTCCTTATTGTGACTCTTTTTGTAATAGGGGTCAAGACTGTATCAATTTGTTTGTAGTTCGGGGACTTAAGTGTCTGGCTTTTGGCCTTGAAACTGAAAGGGTCAGTTTTATTACCTATAGTTCTATAAAGTGAACTATGTATATAAGTATAAGGAGATTTCATCTTTTCCACTTCTTTGGTTCTTCTATTTCCTGTTTAATCTTTGTTTACTTTTACTCTTATTTATTATTTGTAAAAAAATGTAAAATAACTATTTATACAGTATAACACCTAGGATAAAATATACATCCGTCGTAAATGCAGCGTCCTTAAGAGAAAATATTCTTCCGTCGTAAATTCAGCTTCCCTAAGAGAAACTATTCTCCCGTCGTAAATGCAGCTTCCACAAAAAAGATCTTTCGTCGTAAATGCAGTTTCCATAAAAGTCAAACATTTGAAGTCGCTGGAACATTGACACTGACGAAAATGATGACGACGACGGTTGGAGTGTAGATAATGGGGGGCAGGAGTGAAATCGGTCGGTTGCAACGGTTGCAACATTTTTGGCAAAGGACTTAGATATTATTTTCCGGTTGCAGCGGTTGCAACACACTGTAAACAAAACTTGATGTCATAAAAATTGATTAACAATAACCTCTTTATACCTTAATACCCCTTTAATAATACCCCCTAAAACTTACCCAATTTATAATACCCACATAAAAATACTTAAAAATGCCTTCTCAAAATACAAATAATGCGGTTTTGAGGGGACATTTTTGAGGTGGTATTTTTGAGGTGGTATTTTTGTAGTAGTATTTTTTCAAATAGTATTGCTAAAGGCTGTAATTTTAGGGGTATTTTAAGGGGGTATTTCTAAGGAGGTTATTATAAGGGGGTATTTTTAAGAAGGTATTAATAAGATGGCATTTTTAAGGTAGTACTTCTAAAGGTGGTATTTTAAAGTATTTTTAAGTGGGTGTTATAAATTGGGCATTTTTCAAGGGATATTATTAAAGGGGTATTAAGGTATTAAGAGCAACAGGCAACAGGATTGTTAATCAACATAGTGGGTATTATAAATCGGGTATTTTTCAAGGGATATTATTAAAAGGGTATTAAGGCATTAAGAGGAAGAGGATTGTTAATCAATTTTTATAACATCAAGTTTTGTTTACAGTGTGTTGCAACCGCTGCAACCGGAAAATAATATCTAAGTTCTTTGCCAAAAATGTTGCAACCGTTGCAACCGTTGCCAACGACCGATTTCACTCCTGCCCCCATTATCTACACTCCAACCGACGACGACGACAACAGGAGACAGGAGTGGCTGGACAAACGAAGAAGTTCCAAAAAAAGAGGCTGAAAGCGCCAAGGGAAACAGTTGACGAAGGCAAGTTGACGAATACGAAGGCAACGATAATGGAGTTAGTAGAGTGTTAGTTAATGTAATCAACCGTATTCGCCGCGTCGCTAGATGCCGCCGCCAGATGGTTACACTATCAAGTAGAGTGTAGGACTGAATTGGGATTTGATGGCTATTGCTTGTTGTTTGAATGCAGCACATTGTTCTCGGATTTCTCACTCCTTGTGTTTTACGTAATGCGTCTCATTTTACCCAGAATCGTGTATTTTTCAGTTCTTTTATTTTTTAATCAGTGAAGGAATTAAGTTATGGACATGAAATTGGTTTTGGTGTAACTACAGGTTATACCAAAGTGTTGAAGACCAAAATCATAATTTTGGGTTGACAGGTTACGGAGTTCTATTCGGTGACATACATACATACATACTTCAAGTATTGGTTATATACCTATAAAGATATCCCTATCCTTTATACAGCACCAGTATATATATTTTGAAAATATAGAATATAAGGACGTATACTTGAGCAATATACAGGGTGTCTGCCCAATTGTGATCCACGCTTAGGACCAATTATCAGACGAACCAGTTGACCTACGATGTTGAAATTAGTTTCATTCGATTCCTAACAAAATTTCGCTTCAGTTATATGCCCATAATGCATTTACGTTAAGTGGTTTGGTTAACAGAGTAGGTCTCCGAAAACATTAATTTTCGCATATTAAAGAATTATAAAATCAGTTCTAAATTTATTTCTTTACCAAAGTCAATGAAAATACTGCGTTATAAACGACAACAGACGAAGATAAACTTTAATGTCTACTGTTGGTTATCTGTGGTTCTCCTTTTATCATGCATAAATCCAATCTTTATTATGGTAACTGACTTGCATGCATTTGCACACTGTTCTATTGGAATATCTTGAATGACTTGTACCACATCGGCTTTCAGTTCTTTCTGTTCCAATCGGATGCTACACTCATCGTTCCATAAAACTCTTTACGCGATATCAATGTTTTCGTTTTCCTTTATTTCTTCCGAAAAAGAATTTACCTCTTTTCAGTATCACCTTCAAAAAGTCCTTGAATCGTTCGATGCTTGTAGGGAGTCATTTTCGTTGTCTTTAATATTCTACGCACACTTTCTTTATGAATTCGTAGTTTAGCTTATGCTTTTCTTAATGAATTGTTAGAGCTAGTTTGAAAGCGTTTAGCACAACTGCTGTGGTGGTCGGAGTACAGACGCTTGGTTTTCTAGAGTATTTTTTTTCTAAAAACGCTTCCTCTTTCGGTAAAAGTCTTTACGCTTTTGGAAACAGTTACTGGAGATGGCTTAAATTTAAATCTTCGATTGAACTGTCTCACTACCTCGCGATTTGAAATTTGAGTAACCACTCCAATGCTGCTTTAGTATGAATATTTTCTGTTCGTGTGCAAGAGCCATTTTGTAATACTAGTGGTAGTTAATTCATATATTCTGCATTCAAAAAGTCATTGAAAACAATTTTTCTGAAATAAAGCCCTAATGGGACAAAATAATAATAATTTGTAGACTGGTATTAGGCGCGAAATTTTGTTAGGAATCGAATGATACTAATTTCAACATCGTAGGTCAACTGGTTCGTCTGATAATTGGTCCTAAGCGTGAATCACAATTGGGGAGACACCCTGTACAATATATGTACGCATATTTGGGCAAATACAGAGTATATGTACGCATATTTGGGCAAATACAGAGTATATGTACGCATATTTGGGCAAATACAGAGTATATGTACGCATATTTGGGCAAATACAGAGTATATGTACGCATATTTGGGCAAATACAGAGTATATGTACGCATATTTGGGCAAATACAGAGTATATGTACGCATATTTGGGCAAATACAGAGTATATGTACGCATATTTGGGCAAATACAGAGTATATGTACGCATATTTGGGCAAATACAGAATATATGTACGCTTATTTGGCAAATACAGAATATATGTACGCATATTTGGGCAAATACAGAATATATGTACGCTTATTTGGCAAATACAGAATATATGTACGCATATTTGGGCAAATACAGAATTAATGTACGCGTATTTAGGCAAATACAGAATATATGTACGCGTATTTGGGCAAACACCGAATATATATGCATGCCTATTTGGGCAAATACAGAATATATGCATGCCTATTTGGGCAAATACAGAATATATGCATGCCTAAATGCCTATTTGGGCAATTACGGAATATATGTACGCATATTTGGGCAAATACAGAATATATGTACGCATATTTTGGCAAATACAGAATATATGTACGCTTATTTGGGCAAATACAGAATATATGTACGCGTATTTGGGCAAACACCGAATATATATGCACGCATATTTGGGCAAATTGAGAATATACGCACGCATATTTGGGCAAATTGAGAATACATGCACGCATATTTGGTCACAGTCAAAATGGGTTAACCCAAATTTTGATCATTGTAAATACTGTTGTTCCAGCATTTTCTGACAGCTAGTTTCGGTTATTCCCCCGTTCGTAGAACGGGTAAAAAAGACTATTTATTATTTATTACAAGGACAAACGACGTTTGACTTTCAGTTCCTCTCCAAGATGCTACAGGTGATGAAAGGTGCAGTTTTTTACGTACTATTATATCCAGAGTAGTAAGTTGACACATCACCCCTTGGAAACCAGCCAACAACAGGGTCCAAAAAAATATCCGATCCGATTAACCATCTTTCCATATACTTACAATGACCTTGATCTTCATTTTCGGGTTATTATTGCCAGTTCCAGTTGTATTAAGCGCAGACAATTGCAATGGGATACTTTTATTTTTTACTTATACTTTTGAGAAGAGTCCCGAGAACAAGAGGAGCAAATGTCCATCACTGATATGAAGCAATGGTAAAGGGAGCAATGGCAAAGGTAATAGAGTGACTATTGCTTTTGGATTGCAGAAATGTTCCGAGCCTGAATTGTCAGACAAGGACAAGTACTACACGTTTGCACGGACTCTGCCGCCATCATCCAAAGTATCCAAATCCTTGGTGGCCCTCCTCAAGTACTTTCAGTGGAACCAAGTTACCTTAGTCGTTTGTTTGAGCACAAGCCAATACCGCATTCTCGTGCAGGCTTTTACGGTCAGTTCAATTACTATTTTACACAACTGGGGTAGGTAAATTGAACATAGAATTGATAAATAAATAGGTAAAACCTGTAAAAAGCACGTGTAGACGAAGTTAGGAAAACTAAAAGACAAGGGTTCTAATTTCTATTTTTCAATCTTGTTTCGCTTGTCTACCCGGCAAACGCACAAATTTTGGAAAAGTCAATAGCAGTATTTTGTAATGTAATGTAATGTAATGTAATGGCTTTATTGTCAGACACTATTCAGGTCTATATACATAACCCTGGTTTCCAATAGAGGACAGATTCCAATAGAGGACGATCTTACAACACAACTATAACATAAATTTGGGATTAATTTATATGATTACAATAGAAATACAAAATAATACATTTGGCACCTCAGCCTGAAGTTAAAGACAAATCAACTAATATAACACATTAAAATTCTTTAGTCATTGGGGCGAATATTACAAATGTGAGCTTTTAATTTAGCTTTAAATGAGTGAAGTGTTTCTTGGCACTTAACTACATTAGGAAGAGAATTCCACAATTCCGTTGACCGGTATCTAAAAGATTTTTTATATAAGACCTTATGGTATGGTGGTACACAAATATTGCCAGCAAATTTACTAGATCTGCTAGTTGTTTTCGGAATCCATAGATCAGTAATTTCGCTAGGATACAGAAAATTACACTTCAAAATAGGATACAAAGTACACAAAATGGAATAGTTACACAATTCAGCAACTGAGAGGATACCAAATGCATCATATAAGGAATACATATTTGGAGTCAGTAAATTACCAATTTTCATACGCGCAACCTTTTTATGATTATAGAAATAATGCAGGAGAAAAGTATCAACGATTGATTGAATTCGTTGTATATTACTAACAGAAGTAGCAGAATATATAATTATACCATAACCTATTACAGACATTACAAAGGCATGGAAAAGAGTTTTCATTGTATTTAAGGGTAACATTCTTTTATACTGAAGTAAATTATAACACCTGTAGCTGATTTTCTGACAGACATAATCTACATGCTTATTGAAAGACAGATTAGAATCAAAGTATACCCCTAAGTATTTAAAATTATCTTTAAGTAACACAATATTGCTATCTAAGGATACATTATCATAATCAGTGACAGCATTGTTACAATGTTTATTATTAAATATAACTAGTTCGGACTTAGTCCAATTTGGCGAAGATTTATTGTCCTGGCACCAATTATCCAGGGCAGCCATTGAAGACTGTACATCACCATATAAACTTCCAAGATCTCTAGAAATTAACGGATTGGCCAAATCATCCGCAAAAAGGATGATAATTGAGTCTATATATTGATCTATATCACCTATATAAAAACAATAGCTGATAGGCCCAATTATACTGCCTTCCGGACAGCCTCCCAAAATGTCAAATGGTTCAGAAACAAAAGAACCAAGTCTAATACATAGTTGTCGGTGAGAAAAGTAGTTAGATAAAATTTTTAGGAGAAAATCAGGAACATTAAACTTCAACCGCATCTTATTCAATAAAATTAAATAATTTACACTCGGAAATGCCTTACGTATATCAAAAAATGGGACACCGACAGTGCAATTATTATCTAAGCCATCATGAATGACTGATGATAGGCGAATTAATGCATGAGAAGTAGATAAATTTCTTTGAAAGCCATATTGGTAGTTAAATTTCATAGTGTTTTCCAACAATGAAGAATGCAAATTACTGACTATAATAGACTCCAGTACTTTTCCTAAATATGGAATTATTGAGATTAGTCTATAACTATTGGGATCAGTAGACTTTCCTCCAGGTTTCATGAGTGGAGTTGCAATGGCTTTTTTCCAGTTTGAGGGAAAAACGCCAGAATTAATACAATAATTAAATATTTTTGTTATAGGGGAAACAATAAGACTAGAACATAGTTTCAATAACTTTGAAGGAATGCCAGAAACACCAAAAGATGAACTGGCTTTCACATTGAGTAATATTTTTAAAACACATTCTTCAGAGAGGGAAGTAAAATTAGTTACATTAAGAGAATTTCCAAACTTGAGTAAATCAGAGTTAACATCTTCATGTTCTAAAGCAAATGTTTTAACAAATAGCTCAGCTATTGCAGAATTCTCATTGATAACAGCATCATTAGTATGAAGCTCTTTTACAAGCGGTGGTTCGGATTGACAATTTGTCATTTCCTTATATACATCCCACAAATGAGAAGAAGCATTTGATTTAGAAAATCGGGAATTAAAATAATTATTCTTTGCCTTCCGAACCAAGCTTGTTACATAATTTCTCAACTTCGAATAGTAATTACTAAGTATAATAGACTCATGTTTGTATAGTAAACCTTTTACATAATCTCTTTTATGCATAAGTATTTTTAATTCATGTGTAATCCATGGGTTACTTTTGGACTTCACATTACGTTTGACAATAGGTGCTAACTTATCTATAACAGACAGACATAACGAATTAAATGTATCAAGCATTTCGTTAACATCATCACTACTATCTAAAACTGACCAAGGAACTTTGGAAAATTCTTCCGCTGCAGTTTCAATGTTAAAATCTTTATAATTACGAGTTACACATATTTTACGTGGTAGTGGTGTTTTAGTTTTTTTCCGAACAATGTAAATCATGTCATGGTCAGAAATCCCAGAAGGAATGACACCAGATTCAAATACAAATTGACGGGTATTTATATATATATGATCTAACAACGATTTAGTAATTGTTACAGGCTTGTTTTTCCAGCGCATTACTCTAAAAAATGTTGGCTTATCAATAAGTTGTTCAAAGCCATTGAATTTCATTGTACTTAATAAATTGCTTTGTGGAAAGTCTGATTTTAATAAATCGACATTGAAATCTCCTAAATAATAAATTTCTTTCGTATAAGAACGCAAGAAATTATTTAAGGTTGTAATTTGCTGGAGGAAACCAATTGAGGTAGATCCATCGCGATGCTTGACATCCATGAGAGGAGATTTTGGATGTTTATAAATACAAGCTACCGCAAATGGATTAGTACACGGTAGTTTGACAAGGAGGCTTATACATTCATTTTCATGATTAAAATAGTTGCAATCTAATACGCTGACAGATAAAGTTTCCTTATAATAAATTACAAGGCTACCTCCTCTTCTTGGTCTATCGTCACGTACAAAATTGTAGCCATTTATATATAGATGACTATTATCTAGATCAGAGGGGCAATGGGTTTCAGTAACACACATAATATCAATACTGAATAATTTTAATCTATAGCTAAGAAAATCCAATTTAGACTTCAAACCGTTTACATTTAAGTGGAACATTTTTAACCCCCTAGGTAATTTTTCCACACGAGGTTCATTAAATTCTAAAATTAAATTAGGTGGTAAATGAGTTTCATTAATAGTGAAATTGTCCTCGCTATCGAAGAATATTTCAAGAAATTCAGAATCATCGCAGTTTGATAGCGGAAACAAACAAGAAGTACAATAAAACTCATGATAATTAGCAATAGGTAACTTTGTATATAAATTCACCAGGTGACAACGGTGAAAGGGAAGTGCACAATAATAGCAGTAAACTATTTTATAAGTAGCATGCGATTTTTGACAACAAGTTCCAATTATGAGATTTTGAGATTTCTTACGACTAATATCCTTAACCTTGCGACGACAATCATCACAGATAAAAAGTGAATTTGCACAAAGATTTGTAAATTTAGACATAGATAATGAAGTGCATTTTTGATGAAAATACATAGCACATTTAGAGCAAACTACACCAGACTTACGATTATCAACTAAATTGCACTCTACACACAGAGCGTTTTTATCAATAAATTTTGGAGCCATGAAGATTTTCGTAGTTGAAGTAAATGAAGTAAGAAGTTTGATGATTGAGAGTTGAAATTTGAAATGTGGATTACAAAAATTGCATTACAAAATATGGCATGATTTTAATATAGTTGTGAAGTTCATGTATCATCCATCATGGCGCTCCGGGAAGTCTCATGAAATTTAAATTTTATGGCTACTCAATAGTATTAATTTGTATATTCCTTGGGATTGGGACTATCTCTATAATATTCAAAAGTTTTATTTTATAGAGCCGTTGAACAGCTAAAGGTTTTTCGATATAAAACTTTAACAAACTTATTTTTATAAACTTTTTTATAAACTTTTTCAATTTATTTTAGCTTTTCTCCTTGTCCCACTAAAATTAATACTGCCAATAGATTATGGACAATTTATACTTCCGGTCTCGGTTGTACGTGGGAGCACAATGTAAATGTATTTTAGAGCTGCAGTTGTAATTTTGAATATTGTTTGACAATAAATCATTTAAATCTTTAAATCTTTAAATCTTTAGTGCCTTATCTGAGATCAGTTTTTGCATGTAAGCAACTCTATTGACTATATTAGTAAATCTTTTGTTTGAAAATGAAAGGTTGGTGTACTGCCTATACTTGGGTTCTGTCACTACTTTTGTGCGTTAAGGAAAGCAAAATTTTTATTTCGTACTGCCCTAGGTGACAATTTGAACACATACTAATACAGATGAACGATGAAAAATATTAAAACATTTTTGTGTTCAACTATCTGCCAATGCTTGCAGTATTATTCCCACTCGACTGTTTACTATTCGTTTAAAAAGACATTAGATGGAGGATTTAATTGATTTTTTAGTCAGACATAGTAATCATTTTATAGGTTTTAGAAGTTTTAAGGTTTAATTAACTAAATTTATTCTTTTACCGGGTAAGACAAGCGAAACATGATTTAACAAATGTTAGAATTCTTAATATAAATTAGAACCCTTGTTTTTAGCGAGCCAGGCTTACTTATGGAACCGTGTTGTCTGTCCGTATGTATGTATGTATGCATGTGAACACCATAACCACCATTGACCGATTTGGATAAAACTTCGGATTTGGACTCATTTCGACCTAGTTAGGAACCCTATTTAAAATGGGCGTGGTCACCCCACCCCATTTGGAGATAACGCGCGCTAACTTTATAAGCCATAAGATATGAAAATGGGGTTTTGGGTACTAAAATATCGTACACCGCTTCCACTTTATATTGAATAAGACAGTCAAATTGGGTTTTTAGATGTAAAATATACTTTGTGGTTGTGTCCACTTTTGGTAAGCGGTATATTCACAATTTTGGATGCCTTTTATTATATGAAGCCATAAGCTAACTTTTTGAATGTTTCCCACTTTATGAAGCGGTAAGCTAACTTTTTGGGTGTTTCTCACTTTATGAAACGGTAAGCTAACTTTTTGGGTGTTTCCCATTTTTTGATAGGGGAATCAAACTTTTTTGGTGTTTCTACTTGTGGGAAGCGCAAAGTTACTTTTTAATTGCTTCTACTTGTAGCTTACAGTCACCATGACAAAATCTACTATTTTCCTATTTTCTTGAAAAATGTTAATTTATTTTGCGTTGTCATGGCAAAATTCAATAGTTTCGAGTTTCCATGAAAAATTAAGCATTGCTATGACAAAAGTATTCATTTAAAATTATCCATTTATAATTGAACCAAGTAATTTAATACTCTGGCTCGCTTACTGTAACGGCTTGGCGATGTTTTTAATTTTCCTAGCTTGGTCTACCCGAGTTTTTTACAGGTTTTTACCGATTTATTTATTTATTAGTTTTTCTAGTATAATTAAAGACTTATATTTGTTTAAGAAGGTGTATGGATAATTTTGATCGCTATGGTTTCCGAAATTTAGCTACTCATTTCCCTGGAAATTTTTACTTTTTTCGTTTTGCAGAATCTCGAAAACGGTTAGATCTTTATCAAATGTGAAGTTTTTGTAAATTAGAAGCCATTTAAGGCTATAACATAACGATAAGAATTAGCGATTTTCATACTAAAGTATTGAGTTACATACAGTATTTATACATATTCATCAGTATACAGTTATACATTATTTTTCTGAAGTACACAAAATACTAAATACAATCAGAAATATCTTATAGCAGAAATGCCGAAAATGGAATAGTCTTATCTTTACGTTATAGCCCTAAATGTCTTCTATTTTACAAAAATTTCAAATTTGATGAAGATTCTGCGATACGAAAAAAGTAAAAATTTACACGAAAATGAGTAGCCCAATTTCGGAAACCATAGCGATCAAAATTATCCATACCCTACCCTTAATGCAAATGGGAATAATTTAATAGCTATATCACAAGGAATTTCCGCTCAAAATTTTTAAACGCTGCGAAAATTGCCTGAAGTGTACCATACAGTGTTCGGCTAGCCACCGGCTAGTGGGTAGTGGCCAGGTTTGCAGACGTGGCTTTTGCCAGGGCAGGCTAGTGAACACTTCTTCCTCTCAGAACATTGAATTGAATTGAATTGTGTTTATTAAAGTGCGTAAATATTAGTAGAAGAAATCAGTCTGTAATCAGTCAGTATGTTACGCACCGAAGGCAACTACCAGTTATAGCCACCTTACTCCCAAAGACAAGCCGGATTCGTAACCAGAAAATCAATCGAAAGTCAAATTTGTATACACAAAAATTTTAAATGAAGATAATCATTAAATTAAATTAAATTAAGGGCATAATATAAATTGGAAGATACTAAGCAGAGAGGATAACTACCTCTGTGCTAAAATATGTCCACTCAGCTCAATTTAAGTAAAGGTGGTAGGTTATTCCAAGAGTTTATTGCATAGCATAAAGGGCTCTTGGCAAACAGAGCCGTATTATGTGCAATTACAGGAATATTGTTGTTTTGTGTTGTGGATCTAGTAGAGAGGCTTAGACTTGAATTGGGAGCAGGTTTAATAAAGTTACATAGCTCTTTGCAGTATAATTAGAAATAACCCATTTATAAAGATACGTAAGTGTTAAAAAATAGTCTTTCAGTTATAGTTAACATATTGCCTTTTTCAAGAAAGTACCAATAGTTAACATTAGAATGATCAGTAGTACATAGATATTTAGACAAAGTTAAAGAACCATCTTTAGCGGCATTAGACCAATACTTCTTAGTATAGTATTTATAGTACTTAGGATAATGGAAAATACATAGAAGGTTATTGATTTTATTTTGCAATAACTGCAATTGGCTAATTTTTGTTGGACCCCAGATTGAGAGAGCGTAATCTGAAATTGGGAAGACATAGAAATTTATTAATAGAATAAAAGCATTATAGGGCAGCAAACGCTTAACTTTATGTAAGGCACCAATTGCCGATGAATATTTACTTTCAACATTTTGAAAATGGATATTGAAGTTAAGATGAGTGTCAAGGTGGACACCTAAGTACACTGTGTAAATAAACTAAAGTGGCCCCCTGTACCGGATGAACCGGAGATAGTACAGCAAAACTGTTTACACCATTCGAAAGCCAGTGCAAAGTTACATTGAATCGTCTATTTTGGTCAAAATCGGTTGAAGATAAATGGGTCAAATAATTCGGTGAAAAGTAAAAGTATAAAAATGTGCCCGTTTTTCGGTGATTCCGATTTTTCCCGACCGAAAAAATATTTTTTCGAAATAATATTTTCACAGCTGCAATGCATTGCAAGTGAGTGGTTTTTCCTGAATTTTTCATAATAATCAAACAAGGTTGAATTTTCAACTTTTCCGGAATTTCCTGGAATCTGGAACAAAATTCCAGAAAAGTTAAAAATTCAACAATGTCCGATTATTATGAAAAATTCAGGAAAAATCACTCACATAACATGACTTGCAGCTCCGAAAATATTATTTCGAAAATTTTTTTTTTTCGGCCGAATCACCGAAAAGCGGGCACATTTTTATATTTTTACTTTTCACCAAATTATTTGACCCATTTATCTTCAACCGATTTTGACCAAAATAGACATTTCAATGTAACTTTGCACTGGCTTTCGAATGGTGTAAACAGTTTTGCTGTACTATCTCCGGTTCATTTGGTACAGGGGGCCATTTTAGTTTATTTACACCCAGTATTTGAATTGTAAGACTTTTTCAATCGGATGTCCATTACATAAAATGTTTAACGATAAATCAGTTATTTTGGTAGTACACTTACAAAAAATCATATACTTAGTTTTTGAGTGATTAATTTGCATACCATTATTGCGACACCATATTTCAATTAGGTTATTTGATGTTTGCAAAATGTCAGAGACTAGAGGCAGCGATTCGTGAGCTGTAAAAATTACTAAGTCACCTGCAAATAAAATAAATTTTATATTGACATTTTCAAGGTCGTTTGTAAGGGTGTTAATAAAAATATTGGTAATAATAAAATAACAAAATTTGTCCTAATACAGAGCCATGAATGACACCTCGACCATAATCATAAACCTTAGAAGTATAGTTACCCAGTTTGATCACAAGTTTTCTGTCAAGGAAATCATTATAGAAAAATTTTAAATAGATATCATCAAGATTATACTTAAATTTAAGAATTTCGATAAGTCGCATAGGGCATTCAAAATCAAAGGCCTTTTTTAGGTCGTAAAAAATGGCTACTGCTTTATGTTTAGGTTTGTCCAAGTGATTATAGAAATATAGTGGATTCGCATTTTAGACGTTGTTGAGGCAACATCTCAGTTGCCTTGTCCGCGATATAAAATATTCCATCCCAATTAAAATTTTAATAAAGTTGTCTCAGGAAATTCCATCCACATACAATTCACAGCACAATCCACAAACATACACAGATAAATTCCATCCTCATGTTGCCACGTACACCACCATCACGATCATACAGTGTAAGTAATATTAACGGACCAAGCGGCAGTGCAAAGCGAATTCGTACTCCAGATAAACAAGAAAGTGCAAGCAAAGAAATTAAGCTAGCTGAAACTGACTAAGCAAGACCCAATATGTTTCTATAGATAGATAGATAGATAGATAGATAGAAATAAAAATCCTAATAACAATACACGCATATTGGCAGGACCCAAGAAGGAAAACAATCACCAGATACATACAGGGACAACTCACCACAACCCAGTTTCATCTAATAAAAATCCTACCCGGAAATTCCAAAAATTCTTGATATGGAAGACCTCAAAACATGGATGCTCGAAAATTTTCTAACAAAACAAGAGCTGAAAGATGAAATAAATCGTCGAAATAATAATAATAAGTCGAAAATCTGGATAAATCCCTAAAAAATTTAATAAGCAAAGTAGAAAAACTTGAAAGACAACTGAAGGAAAAAAACATTATCGTTTATGGATTGGATGAGTCGACAAATGAAACCTACCAAGACAGAGAAGGCATTATAAATGCCCTCAGCGAAAAACTAAACGTTGCTCTCGACTATGACGACTTAGGAGAATTGGACAGAAAGACGGGAAACCACGTCCTCTTCTAATCAAGTTGATTAGAAACTCTGATAAAAAGGTAATTTTGAGTGCGAGAAAAAATCTCCAGGATTTCAATATTTTCATTGACGATGATTTAACGAAGGAGCAACAGGCTAAAAACAAGTTATTGAGAGAACATCTCAAAACCCTGAAGGAAACTGACACAAGCATCAAAGGATCCATCCGAAATGAATCTATTTTAGTCACCGACTCGAGCAACGAAATACATAGTTCAGCATGGAAAAGTGAAATTGTTACCCAGAATTCCTGCAAAGAAAACGTTGGCCCCTAGAACAAGCTCGACAAAAACTTCAAAACGTAGCATTTGACGAAATGGGCGGAATTGACAACGGAGATGACAACAAAACGAATGACTTTTATAATGAAATTACACGAATGAACTCGGCAATATTTATTTGGACTGAAACTTGGCACACTAAAAAATTTGAAAAATCCCAAATCTAATAACTATCACATTTTCAAATTTTCGGCGAAAGAACAGCATTGAAACTTCGTTTTTCCAAAGGAATAATAATGGAAGTGAAAAAAGGTGAAAGTTCTCGCGTGACTGACGTAAAAATTATTGAAAAATTCAAAGCAAAAACGACCCTACTTCATAGAAATGTGTATACAATATTCTGTGCGTACATACCACCGCACGAAAATGAACAACTGGCTAACTTTTTTGACGAAATTGCATATTATGAAAACTGTTTTATAATCTTAGACTTCAATTCTCGTATCGCTCAGCACGGCAATGTCACCTCTTCTGGAGAGGTAATACATCGAAATTCTAAAGACAGTATTATTAACAAACGAGGAAAGCAATTCATCGAACGAAAATCAAATACTTCATTACATGTTTTAAACGGTTATTTCAAAAGTGATCCGAATGGCGAATTGACATTCATAAATGAAAACGGAGGAAGTGTAGTTGATCTTTGTGCAGTTCTTACTCAACCAAATTTACAAATCGAGTTAACTTCCCACAATTCCCACCATTTCCCAATACTGTTAAAAATTCAAGAAGACCCTTGTGTACCCAAGAAACAAACAAGTCGCTGTGACGTCATTAAATGGAAGAGTGAAAATAGTGAAAAGTTTGCAAACCTTCTTTCCGACAAAATAAAAGACGTGACAGAAGATACCCCTATTAACATGAACTTGCTTACGACAATAATTTATGACTCCGCTGTACAGTATAGCATGAAAAAAACACCTTATTATCCAAAATAATTTGGGAATCCGTCAGGGCGGTTTGATAAAAGTTGTTGTATAGCTAAAAGAAACACCGGTAAAGCCTTGCGTAAATTAGGAAAGTGTTGAAATTCGGACAACAGGGGTAAGGAAAACTTTTTGAAAAATTATGATATCAAAAAGCATATAAAAAATTACTGAAATCTAAAACATCTGTCTTTATGCGAGATATTCAGCAGAAATTGATAAATTCAAAACATGGTAAAAATTTTTATTCGGCTATAAGGTATTTCAAAGGCAATGGTTCCACAATGATGTCAAATGAAAATGTAAAATTAGAGGTTTTCAAAAAGTTTTTCGATGAATTGTTTGACACTAGTCATATGTCGATAGAACAACAAAACCGACAAATTTGTACAGAAAGTAGCAAGGTAGAAAACAGTATTCTTGATTGCTACTTTTCGTTTGAAGAAATTATTAGAGCAATAAATCATTTAAAAACTAACAAATCCCCCGGCTCTGACGGTATACCAAATGAAGTTTGGAAATCAATGGATACTGACACAAGACTTAATTTATTAGATATTTCTAATGACATTTAGAATAAGAATGACTTTCCCAGAACTGGATTGAGATTACTGTTTCACCTATATTTAAAAACTTCGCCAAGCCGTAACATGAAGCGAGCCAGAGGTTTTTTTTACACAAAATGTTCCAAATTGAATTGTTGTCATATGAATAAAAATACCTAACCTACACTTATGTTCGAAAGAAAATAAACATCGATAATTTTCTATTGAATGAATGATTTTCTGTTGTCCGCTATCAAATTCTGGTGCGAATGTACTGTAGTGCCAAACCCTTTAGACTTAGTTAGAAAAACCATTGATCGGTTTACGTGCTATTTTTCCCTCACTGTGAATTAATCAAACAAAAGATGGTCTCATGGGGCATAAGTGGAACAATAAGAATTCTTCACGCTTGAATGATCGATTAGTGCAGCATGAAGGAATCTTTTGTTGGATTCATTCATCGTGACGGAAAAGCGGCCCAATAGCCGATCAATGGTTTTTCTAACTAAGTCTAAAGGGTTTGGCACTACAGTATATTTCTCTTGACTTGGGTGCATTGGTTTGCTATTCTTTTGGACTTGATATTGTTTTTGGCTATTGGATTGCTATTCTCTTGGATTGGATATTATTTTGGATTGGTTTGGTTTGATTGGCATTGGTTTGATATAATTTTGGGCTGGATTTGTTTGATATTGTTTTTGGTTGGATTGGATTGCTATTCTCTTGGATTGGATTGCTATTCTTTTGGACTGGTTTGGTGTGACATTATTTTGGGCCGGATTGCTTTGCTTTTCATTGGACTTGCTGTTTTAGTTCAGTTGTAGTTCAGTTCAGTTCCAGCAGTCGGACATGCATCACATAGTTCTAAAGGTTCCCTTATCTTCGTATGTAAATTAGTAATCTGTTAATTATACCTTTTGTTGTTACTATGCTGTCTTGGCTGACTGGGCTGAATGCGTGTGAGGGTAACTGTGCTATAGTTTTGCTTTTTCTTATTCTTAGCTTTCAGTTTGGGCCCTCCATATTTTGGTGCAAATTTCTATTTCTACAATTACGGTTTTTTGGCTACCATATTAAAGTCACTATTTTTCCTAGCATTACTATACTCTAGCATATAAAATTTGTTTTTACTAGAAATACTTTCATAAGCCCTATGGCTCCCTTGTTAATTACTAAAAATGTCATCTGTGTTGAGTGTAATAGTGTTGACTGTTGACAATCGTAAATCTGGTGCTCCATGCTGTAAGTGTAATTTGTATTTTCACCAAAAGTGTACAAATCTATCTAAAGTGAAATTCAATAATGTCAACTCTTTATCTACCTTTGAATGTGATTCTTGTCGCTTTAAACAAAGAAATAGAAATAAGGTATGTACTGCTATTGATATTTCTAAAGCTAATTTTGGTTTCTGTTGTATGAAAACTCATGCTGGTTATATTATAGTTAATTGTTCAATCTGTTATCGGCCTTTTCATCGATGTCATGTAATGAACATAGGCAATAAGATAAATAATCATAACTACACACATTACTACTGTTCTCAATGTATTTTTCCTTTCTCTGCGATTGATAATGATGAATTAATAACCCTTATTCGTAATAGCAACCATTGGTGCTGAAGTCAACCAGCAGTCGGCTAAGTCATCCAAACGCGCAAATGAAGACAGCCAACATTTCACACACCGTCCACCACACGCATGCTGATGTAGCGTCAACCAAATTTTTCTACCTCGGTCAGCTGCCTTTGATATACACTTTCCTGTGTCAACCAAAGGTAGGAAAAAAATGGTTGACATTACGAATAAGGATTATTAATGAATTTTTTGGCCAAGACAATAATGATATTGATAATACAATAAATGCGAAATCCATACCTTTGCCTGTATATCTAAGTCAAGAGTTAAATGAAATACGAACTGAAAAACTCCCGAAGGGATTTATAATAGGTCATGTAAATATTAATGGCTTGTCCCCAAAGAAAGATATGCTAATTGAGTCTGTCATTTATTATGATTTTGATGTTATGTTTATATCTGAGTCCCATTGCTCTGTAAATATTTTAAATAGTACGTTGCTATTTGAAGGGTATACTATGTTTAGAGCGGACAGACAAAGAAGTGGTGGCGGAATGGCTGTTTATCATAAGCAAAAGTTTGCTATCAGTCAGCTAAACTATGATAATTTTGTTTCTGAAAATGAGTGTGTTTGTATTTTGGTTAACTTACCGTGCAGTAAGCCTATAGCAATTGTTTGTATTTATAAACATCCTGACTCTGCACTCTGTGATGTAAAGCATCGCGATGGCTCATTTTCCCCTGGTTTTATTCAACAAGTTTCTGATTTAAATAAGCATTTGCTAAGATTCTCAAAAGAAGTAATTTTTGTCGGGGATTTTAATGTAGATTTGCTAAAAACTGGTGAATCCCAAAATAGATTGCTATCCAGTATGTCCTCATTAGGTTTCAAACAGTATATTACGAAACCAACGTTCTTTAGGGTGATGAGATGGAAGAATAAGCCAACTTCTATAACTAAATCTTTACTGGACCATGTATACTGTAATAGACCATCTCATATACGCGATTCTGGTGTTATAAGATCTGGCTTATCAGATCATGATATTATATATGTAGTAAGAAAGAAGGTAAAAGTGAAATATTCTCGTAAGATTATTTACACGAGAAACTATAAGAATTTAGATTTGGATGCTGCTGCAAAAGAATTTTCACTTGTTCCTTGGTCTGTTCTAGATAGCTGCGATGATGTTAATGAAATGCTAGATACGTTTAATTCCTTATGTCAAGATGTTATTGATAGAATAATTCCCATTGTAAAGCGTAACGTTAAATCTCGTTATAGCCCTTGGTTAACTGGTGATATTAAAAAACTACTGCATTATCGTGACCATGTTAAGAAATTGTGTATTGAATATGACTCTATTGTATTATGCGATTACTACTTAAAAGTAAGAAATCATGTAAATGTTCTAGTATGCAAAACAAAGAGAAATTATTTTCGTGAGTTGTTCTCAAAGTCGAGTTCTCCTACCTTTTTATGGAAAACGTATAAATCTATGTCAAATACTCAACCTATGTCAACACTTGTTCAGGAATTATCATGTGAGAACGGTTCTGTCTCGGATAATTCTAGTATTTCTAGTGTATTTGTAAATACGTTCTCACTTAATCATAAGGATTCTAATCCTGAGTTGTACGATTTCTGGAAAACGTTAAATAGCAGTGAATTTACATTACTTTCTGAAGATTTTGTTTTAAAACGACTTCAAAAAATTAAGGCTAGTTCTGCCTTTGGTATAGAAGGTATTCCTGCTAAAATATTAAAACTCTGTGCTGAGTTTTTGGTACCTGTTATCACTAAGGTATTAAATCACTCATTAAGTACTGGTATTTTCCCAACGCAATGGAAAAAGGCTGTAGCTACTCCTCTTCTTAAACCTAATGGTAATGTAAAAGATGCAGGTTCTTATAGATTAATATCTATTATCCCTTACTTAGGTAAACTGTTGGAATCTATTATTGTATTGCATTTAAAATTATCGATGTCACAAAACTCTCTAGTATTTAATTCTCAATATGGGTTTCAACCAAATCTCTCAACTACACATGCACTTATTAGATTGTCAAGTGTTATTCATGAAGGTATAGATGATGGAAAGTTGGTTGGAGTCCCATTCTATGATATCAAAAAAGCATTTCCCTCAGTAAATTATCTGTAGTTGTTAACAAAGATGCGAGATAAGTATAATGTGCCCAATTATCTTTTAAAAATACTATGTGAATATTTTATGCATAGAAAACTATGTATTAGGTTAGGTTCGTTCCTATCTGACTCTTTTGATGTGTTTGGGGGTTGTCCTGAAGGAAGTATAGTAGGTCCTACCAGCTACTGCTTCTATATTGGTGACATAGATAAGTATATCAATACTATTATAGTTCTATTTGCGGACGATTTGGCTAATCCCCAAATATCTGATAATTCTACAAACTTGTTTTTAAGTATTCAGTCATCTATGCAAAGCTTACAAGACTGGTGTTTTGATAATAATTCTGAACCAAACTTGACTAAGTCTGAAGTTGTTGTGTTTAAAAATCCTAATTCTTCTATCTGTACTATTGACTATGATAAGGTCACCGTAAATAATTGTTCTGTTTCATTAGTTAATGAATTTAAATATCTTGGGGTTTATTTGGATAGTTCCCTCTCTTATAATAAACATGTAAACTATGTCTGTCATAAAATTGGTTTTAGATGCTATAATTTACTGCATTATAAGAGAATGTTACCACAAAGTGTAATGATAACATTGTTTGTTGCGTTTGTTATGTCAGTTATAGACTATGGCCTTACTATGTACTCTGCTACGACAAAATCCAATTTATGTAAAATACAGACTATTGTTGACAATTTCCTCGTCAACTACTTTTACAGTTATGAAAAGGTTTCAAGAATGAAATCTGGTAATTGTCCTTATCCAGATATGTATTCTCTTTATGATGCATTTGGTATATTGTCTGTTGCTGAACATGCAAATTATGTTATTTTATCATCCTTGTATCCATTATTGTATCATGATTCGTTATATCCTAATGTTCTTACTAATATGTGGAGTCGCAAAACACGGTGTAGATCCAGCAGACTGGAAAATGACCTTCTAGTTCCGTCTTTTAATAATGTGTTCTATAAGAAATCATTTAGGTTTAGAGTAATTAAACTATGGAACTCACTTCCTAATGATGTTAAACTACTTAAGTCCCATGATTTGTTTAAAGCTGGAGTAAAGGACTATTTACGTAGACTTCGTGTTTAATCTGCTACTATATCATTTTTTATATTTGATTATTGACCTATTTGTGACTGTGTTAATTTTGCCCTGCGATTGTTTAGTAACTGTGAGTTAAATATTCCAAATGTATTCATTTGTACTTATTGTTAATGTACTCTTTTTGACATCGTGTGTTTATTGTCGTTTTTTCGTATGTCCTGTATTGGAAATCAGTGCTACCCTTGTAATTTTGAATATTGTTTGACAATAAAGCATTTAAATCTTAAATCTTAAATGTTTCATTGGAGTAACTGTTTTGTAATTTATTTGTTGTAAGTATGTCCAAATCAAATACAAAACCTAAATTATGGGATATAAACACAAAAATGCAAAACAAATTATTCAAAACAATAACCACCCCTGAGAATAAAATACATTTAGCTTTCGGAAAAATCTAAAATTCAGTTTTATGCTTTCCAGACAAGTATCAAACAATGGTTAAGAACATTAAAATCAATCAATCAATGGTGATCCCAATAGACGCGTTTGCTGGCAAAGACTTTGGACACTCGTTCCATATAATTATACATCATGAAACGAACAATTCCATTAATACTCATGTGTATGATTCGTACGATATTACAATATTATGGATCAGTTGCACCATTCTTTGCATGAATTTCTAAAAAGCTTATTTTCAGTCGAGGACTTGCAATTCCAAGTAATTCCTTTTAATTCTTTATGCCTGCTGTTTTAATAAGTTACCTTACCGCTTCATATAATGGAAAACATTAAAAAAGTTAGCTTACCGCTTTATAAAGTGAGAAACACCCAAAAAGTTAGCTTACCGCTTCATAAAGTGGGAAACACCCAAAAAGTTAGCTTACCGCTTCATAAAGCGGGAAACACTCAAAAAGTTAGCTTACCTCTTCATAAAATGGGAAACACCCAAAAAGTTAGCTTACAGCTTCATAAAGTGGGAAACATCCAAAAAGTTAGCTTACAGCTTCATAAAGTGGGAAATATCCAAAAAGTTAGCTGACCGCTTCACAAAGTAGGAAACATCCAAAAAGTTAGCTTACAGCTTCATAAAGTGGGAAATATCCAAAAAGTTAGCTGACCGCTTCATAAAGTGGGAAACATCCAAAAAGTTAGCTTACCGCTTCATAAAGTGGGAAACATCCAAAAAGTTAGCTTACCGCTTCATAAAGTGGGAAACACCCAAAAAGTTAGCTTACCTCTTCATAAAGTGGGAAACACCCAAAAAGTTAGCTTACCGCTTCATAAAGTGGGAAACACCCAAAAAGTTAGCTTACCGCTTCATAAAGTGGGAAACAACCAAAAAGTTAGCTTACCGCTTCATAAAGTGGGAAACACCCAAAAAGTTAGCTTACCGCTTCATATAATAAAAGGCATCCAAAATTATGAATATACCGCTTCTCAAAAGTGGTCACACCCAAAAACCATATTTACACCCAAAAACCCTATTTGAGTATCTTATTGCTTATAAAGTGGAAGCGGTGTAAAATATCTTTTACTATCCCGCTAACAAACTACTAGAAGCGGTGTAAAATATTTTAGTACCCAAAACCCCCTTTTCATATCTTATTGCTTATAAAGTGAGCGCGCGTTATCTCCAAAAGGGGTGGGGTGACCACGCCCATTTTAAATAGGGTTCCTAACTAGGTCGAGATGAGTCCAAATCCGAGGTTTTATCCAAATCGGTCAATGCCTTCAAGAGTTATGGTGTTTACATACGTACGTACATACGTACATACGGACAGACAACACGGTTCCATAAGAGAGCCTCTGGCTCGCTAAAACAGGAATCGCAAATATCCAAAAAATTATCGCCCAATCTCGCTTTTAAACACGATACTGAAATTAGTCACACAATTATTAAGCAGTAGATTCAGTTATTGGTGCAGTAAGAACAAAATTATATCCCAAGCGGCTTACAGATCCGGTTCTGGGTGCGAAGATCCAGTCTTTATTCTAAACGCGGCTATTCAGCACAATTTAAATAGTAAAAATAAATATGTTTACGCCCTGTTTGTAAATTTGAGTCAGTATTTGACTCCGTTTGTCACAAAAAATTATGGACAAAATTACGAACAGTCGGGTTGAGCACAAAATTTATTTCTTGTATTCAAAAACTATACTCTAATGCTACCGCAAAGGTAAAAACAAATTTAGGCTTCTCCGAAAACATTAAGATCAGCAAAGGAGTTTTACAAGGCAACACTCTTAGCCCTAAACTATTCACAATTTTCTTAGAAGACATCATTACTGTAATGAAAAATTCCGGCATACCTGGGTTACGTTTATGTGCTTCAGACCTACACATGCTTCTTTACGCAGATGATATCGTGTTAATAGCCCCAAACACAATTTACTTACAAGAGAAAATCAATATTTTGCAAAAATTTTTTCATGAAAATAATAGGTAAATCTCCAGAAAACTAAAATTGTTATATTTAGAAAAAGAGGTTTTATTAGATCACCGTCAAAAGCCTTTTGGGGCGAAGAAGAAATAGAAATAGTTAGCAAATACGAATATCTTGAGGTACCCTTTTATGACACCTTGACTAACACTGATGTAAGTAAGCATTTTTTGAACAAAGGGAAAAGAGCTATGCAATGAATATTTGAAATATTTTATAAAAGTAAACTTAGAACCTTTGACTCGCATAACAAACTTTTTGAGGCAATGGTACAATCGGTAGTTGGTTACTGTTATCATAACTGGGGTATCAGATTTACAGAGACGTTTCACTTTTTTCAGGCCAATTTTTATCGCAGATTATTTCAACTACCTAATATGACCCCTCGACGGTTTTTGAGACTTTTTAAAATTCAAACTAATAAAACAAACATTACATTTTTTGCTGAAAATTCTAAGGAAACCAAGAAATGGTTTCTTAAGGGAGTCTTTCGAAGCGCTGAAACCCGACATTCAAAATGGACACATCAAAAATAGTTGGTACACACAATTAATTATAATTACAATTATAATTTCAAAATTGGAACTTTCTGGCATTATTGATGATAATTATGCTTCGTTAACTACGAAGGAGAAAGTAGTCACAATAAAACAGACTCTTGGCAAGGTTAAAAATAATATGATAGAAAATGATATAGCAAGCATGCAAACTAGCAATACTTTAAAACATTACAAGTATATACATAATAAAATCAAAAGAGAAGACTACTTAGACAAAGACATAAGTTGGACAACAGTAGTACTTATAATACAGCTCAGACTTAATGTAAACTACTTTACTTTAGCAGACAAAAGTGTAAAACTTTCTGGACACACGGAAATATACAGTAAAACTCCATCTGAATACCATAACTGTACTCTGTGTAACTATAAAGATATAGAGAGGCAATTCACGTTCTTCGCAATCTTCGCATAGCATAATATGAAACCTCGTATGCGAAGAGGGACGGCCATTTTAAGTGTAAAATTCGTTGCGAAGTACTTGCAAAGTAAGACCATGCTTCGAGGCAGGTTTTAAACCGCAAACTTCGCTTGCTTGTGTATTTGCCTTTCGCGCTCAAGTGAAAACGCAGTTTGTAGTGTTACGCCATAGCCAAAGCACCCGGTCTCTAATTTTATTTTGCTATGCTAATCTACCACACTTGGTGCGTTCACGCTTGTGCTTCGCATAGGAGGTTTCATATTATGCTATGCGAAGATTGCGAAGAACGTGAATTGCCTCAGAGAATGCTTAGCACTTAATCTTTGTATGTCCACACTATCTAGCTCAGAGAAAGATTTTATTTAAAAACTTTAATACCGAAATTATTAGTAGAAAAGACATTGTGTTCTACCTAGCATTAATTAATGACCGCACCTACAGAATATTATTAAATTTTTGGATTAGTGTTTTGAAAACTAGAAAACATCTACTTGAATTAGCATATAGCAATTAATTATTATTACTGTAGTATCTTTTTATAGGTTAATTTTAATTTAAAAATTATGTACCTTAATTATAATGCACACATATCTTTTAATATACAATGCGAATCTAGCAATAATTTTAATAAAAATTGTAAATGAATAATACACCTTATAAAACAACTGTATTGTAAAGGCCATTGGTCAAATCAATTATACAGTGAAATAAATTCTATTCTATTCTATTCTACAAATATTGTGTGAAGGCACTAAGGGTAACGCACGATCGGTTTTTTCGAAAGCCATGTTGGCTATCGCTGATTAGATTATAGCTTTCTAAATATTGCATAACATTGTCCTTAATAATTATTTCCAACCATTTACTGAGAAGAGGTAGGTTGGATATAGGTCTATAGGAAAAGGCATCATTTCGACTACCACTGTTTTTATACAACGGGTGAATAATACTTTGTTTCCATGTGTCAGGAAAACATCCCGAAGACAATATATTATTAAAAATCATAGTGACATGACATGACATGTGAACACTCACAATGATATCAATATTATGAAATATTGTTTTATTGATGCAGAGAAATGAAAGTGAATGGTGTTAATTTCAGAAACTAGATAAATGATTTCATAAAATTACCCCCAGAGGAAAACTATTGTTTTGACAATAGTATTCAAAATGGCGAAAATCAAGCCAATCAAAAAACGCTTCTATAGCACCAAAACCCAGAAAAACTCACTGTAGAAACAACCTGACTGTACTCCAATTTATTGCATTTTCTGCACTTTTCTATTGTTGCACTGTAACCAAGGAAATTAACCAATCTTTTGCTAAACAAACGCCAATTCGATTCTTCCGGTTGCGTTCGCTAAAGTTGACCATGGACAGGTCTGTTGAGCTAACGCAACCTGCTTCGATGAATTCTCAACGTTTTTGCATTCTACAATTTTTGCCCAGAAGCTGCTAGTTTCTGGGATACCTGGAGAGACAGATTTTGGAAGAGGTGATAAATGCATATACCGGTTGTATACCGGTTGGGGATCCAATGTGATTGGCAACGCCCCAATGCTAATAGGGGCCTATTTAACTGTCGCTTCGCATTTCGCAATTCACATTTCGCTGCCAATGCGAAGTGCGTAAAAATGTCGGTTTAGCCGTCAGACCACTTTGCATTTCGCTAAAAACGCACTTTGAACTTTAAATCTTGAGAAATGCAAATGCGGCAATTTTGAATGTGCGTGAAGTATTGAAAACTTTTATTCGTCACACGAGCCGTCATTTAACAAAATATTGTTCCCATTGAAGAAAAATGAAAATTGTAATTTTCTCCTATATTGTGAGCTAGACTCTGTTCTTTGAAATGGCCCGAGTACAAAAGCAACGAATAAAGGGTTGGCAATCCTAACTATGGTTCGAGATAACAAAAATGTTCTCTTCGGAAAATTTTTCAACAAACTGACGGATCAAATGAAGGAAAAAAGTTGGAAAGATATTCTTGAAAAGGCATAGTCGCTGCGGTTTATTACTACCTAACAGGTAGCGTTTACGGCAATTGGAAAAGCCGAAGCTTGGTCGAATCGAAAAATCATTATAATGTACTATTTAAATCATTTCTTTTAAAGTTTAAAACAATAATTATTTTTTTCTCTATTCGAGTTTCTACAAAAAAACCAAATCTTTCTACAGTATGTCTATAAAGTCTCTTGACATGTCCCAAAACGACTGTTTTTTTCCCCTTCAAATTTTTTTGGGGAAAGTGAGATAACACCGGATTTACACCAAACCAGACCTCAGGAGCAATTTTTAAAAAATTTCAAAAAAATCAAAATTTCAAAAAACATTTTTTTGAAATTTTTTAAAAATTGTTCCTGAGGTCTGGTTTGGTGTAAATCCGGCGTTATCTCACTTTCCCCCAAAAAAATTTGAAGGGGAAAAAAACAGTCGTTTTGGGACATGTCAAGAGACTTTATAGACATACTGTATATATTTTCAGAAAAAGTAACATTAAAAAGACGGTTACGGGAGGAGGAAAAGCCATTCAATTAGACCAAGGAAATGAAATCATATTGGACATCTTTGGAAAGAATACTCTCACTGTTGTAGGCTTATGTATTGCTGAGAGTATGGACAAAGTTCCTTGTAGCTCCAGCTCCATCATATACTCAGAGGCTTCTCAAGTTTTAAATGCACAAGCAATTGCCACTGATCAAAGTGAACCACCGAATTTAAGAGCAAATACTTTGGGAAATGAGAAAACTAAAGATGTTGATGATGAAAAGGAGAAGTATCGTAATTCAAAAAAGAAGAAACCACGAATTAAGGAAGAACTTAAAAGGCAGCTTTAAAAAAAGGAAGCTTCAGCTGAATCGAGAAGAAGGATTACTTAAGTACTCTGCGAATTATGGACATGGAGCAGAATTATGTATTTCAAGGTCGAAGTATTCGACAATAGAAGATATTTCTACGGATGATCAAGATTGATATTGTAGCTTTGACTTAGACTGATACAACTACTCATTAAAGTACTTGACTTAATAATAGACTGTATTTTTAAATAGTTTACTAATGTACGCTTTAAAATGTACAATAAAAACATTATTAAGTAACCGGAAACAAATTATACGTTTTCCATTTGGTACAATTAGGATTTTTATCCGAATCTCTTGTTAATTACACAAACATATCCAAAAATTCCTGCAACCTTCTTCCTACATTGTTTTGATTACCTAAACAAGGGGTTATCTTAGTCGACTTCAACGGGGTTAAATTGAAAGTCATCTTTGTTTGCAATACAATGGTTTGCGTGTAACACCGTGCAAGCCATTATTCTACACCCCGCAAGAATTGGATTTACTCTAAGATGATGCAAACAAGGGAATCTTTCTTTTAAAATTCCTAATGCACATTCTACTAATCGGCGAGTTGACTTGAGTGCTCGATTACACCGCTACTCCGTTCTGTCGTCAGCGTTAATGTGTATTGGTGTCATGAGCCATTCCTTCATTGGATATGCTGAATCTCCTAATGGCATGCAAAATTTCTATTTAAACCCTTTTCAAGTCATAATGCTAAATGTTTAGGTTTTCAAAATAGTATAATAAATATTTACCCAATAATACGCATGGGAATGGCTTCCAGCCGTTTTCAAAATGATGATGAATATTAGAGTTTCTAAGGACCTTGCATCATGTAATGCTCCGGCCCATATGGCATTGCAATAATATTCGTGATAGGGTTCACAAATTACCATGCAGTTTATAGCATGGTTATTCTTTCTGTCTACGAACTGTTCTTCGTTCTCTCGCGGTGAGTCAATATTAATTAATGAGCCATCAACACATCTTACCACAAGGGGAAACCTTCCTTTACGATAAAATTCTTCGGCTATTTCTGTCGTATTGCTTGGCCAATTAACAACTTCTTGAAATAGATTATCATTGTTAGCCAAAACTACACGATGAACGATATTGCAGACTGTACCTAGGTGTAGCAAAAATTTTTGCAAGCATTGTTACGACAATAATTTCTACATTTCATTGAATTTTAATATGAAATTTTGTTCACTTGGACATGCATTTAATTGTGAACTAAAGTTAACATTCATTTTTCCATGTGCTCCCCGTTTCCTTTCACATAAGCCATAACTCTACACATAACATTGAGTAATTGAGGCACGCAAGGACTCCTTTGGAAAATTGTGACGTATCTTAGCTAGGTTGTCCTTTAGGGATTTCAAATTTTTATCAGGCTTAGTAGACACTTCCCTTTCCAATTGTGACCATATGGCAAAGTCCAAAGTATTCACATCTAGTGAGGCTGCAGGCCATTCTTGACGTACTATGACATCAAAAATACCACCTTATAGCCAGGTCTACACTCTTTTCGCTGCCTGAGAAGGTACAGAGACTTGGGGGAAGAGCCAGTGCCTTTTATTGAATAGAGTGGATCCTAGGGGTTTAACAAAGGACCTACGATAGATTCCAAGTAGTTTTAGGGTTCCACTTTAACTCATTAAGGAACAAAGCGCACTTTTAGCTGTTTTCCGAGTTTACCCCGAGCAAAATCACAACAGGAAGGGGGGATGGGCCCTCATCGACTCATAGAAACCTCTAATGTTCTAGTAGCCCATATTGGGTAATTTCGTCGATTGAGCTTCCCCTCAACTGCAAAAATCTTGTTTTAATACCCTCAACATGGTAATATATTGCGCATTGAACTAGGGGGTCAGATTTAATGTTGACAGACGAGTATTTCAATGAATCATTTCTGTGACTGCTTTTGCCGTCGCTGATGTACGTCCACTACGAGGTCAGCCAGATTTCTTTATGTTACATACACTCCCAGTTTCCGTGTATGTGCTAATGCCTATATAGCACTTCTTTGCATGACCTCTGACTTTTTTTGGCACCTAAAATATTTCATTCTTTTCCTTTTGACTTAAAATAGCAGTAAAATTGCTACACGTTCACTTTGTTTGACATTAATTTTGGTCAAAAAATCTTTTCACAAATACTTGAGGTTTGAAGTGTATTCACAAAATCATGGAGAATCTGGGGAAAATTTTCCAGTGAATGAACGATCATTAAACCCGGCTGGCAGCCCTCCTAAGTCGTTGCCAGTATTTATGCTACACCTAGGTAGATTTATTCATTCCGTGCATATCAACTAATCCGTGATAGTGACTACCGTTTCGAAACCAATGTAATAAGGCTATTAACAACTGTTGTGTTGGACTAAAGGCCCGGCTTAGGTTAGTATTATGCTTAATAATGTGCAAAAAATAGAATTGAAAATTGAATTGTTATGATATTGGCAGACCTTAGCGAAAGAGGAAGGGATAAGCATCACGGCGCACTTCAACATCCCAGACTACATTCCTTCCAAGTTCTCGCAAATGGAAAGAGTCGTCTCCGTGTCCTATGAGAAGACGAGAAGTAAGTAATAACAGTATTGCTGATGACTCAGGTCCCTTTCGTTTTACCAGGAGGATCGGATGAAGATTTCCACGTTGGGGATTTGGAACTAGCTTAAGGGACGTTTTGGGAAAAGTGTGCAAAGCATTCACAGAGCAGCGATAGGTGGCGCAGGTGTCGTAATCGTAACGTAATCAGGTCCCTACCGATAGGTGCCAACAATTATTTTTCTATGCAAAGCATTAGCTCTACTGCATTTCAGAAAGCAAGACAACCAGCTGGGTGTGGATTATTTACCAATTATTTGCCAAGTTTCACACTTTTCATAACACGTCCCTTATAACAGTTCTGTGGAATTCTCTATTCGATACACCTGGTAAAACGAAAGGGAAAACAAACAGTTTACTCTCTTTGGATGGTGCCTGATTCATTAAGCATTTCATGAATTTCAGTTTACGTGTTTTTTGGAGAGCACGTGGCCCTCGTGGACTTAATGCGAGCAATGGAGAATAGGAGGCTTTTTCACAATGGAGAGTACATGATCATAACCGTCGATGACAAACCACACCTTGACAACTTTTTCAAAATAGGTCATTATTATTATATTTTATTGGAATTGGATGTCTAGCAAGTTTCCTTTATCCTCTGATATCTCAGAATTTATCAAAATTGTTGCTTAAAGTAGACACCTTCCGGCATGTTCCCTCTCGCTTTACTCTTAAGAGGAACGCTTCCTAACAACCGCCTGACTACCAGACGAAAGCCCTATTGAAACCGTTATCATTTTAGGAGAATAATTTTGATTGGCCCAAAGCGACTTACTTGCTATTAAATTATTCTTATAAAGTGGTGACAAATCAAAAATCGATGCAATGTAATTTGGTAGCTTTGTGGGAACGGAAGGACAGGGTTACAAATGTCTCTGCGTTCCCATGGCTGATTTTATACATGCCCGTGTAAAGGGTCCCAATTAGCTCCCCACTTTATAAGAATCCTTAATAACCATAGTAATTAAGTCGTTTTGGATTGGCCAATAATTGAGGGGTTGAATGGAAGAAGGGGACTAGCAACTTTATCAAAAAATTTCCTTGGCGACATAATAAATGATCAAACGCCAACGGTCAAATTTAATCATATTTGATAAATTTTCTTTGATTGATCCAAGGAGTATAAACTCTCTCGTCTTTAATAAGGAGCCCTCAGTAGCATGTTTTGCAGGAATATTTATAAGGGAAAACGTCTCTTATAAATATTTCTAATCCCCCATGTAAAAGGCTATTGGTGGCTCCTAATAAACCAGCAACAAAGGGGAGCCAGGGAAACCCCAAGTTTATTCTCCTTGGATTGATCATTACTGTCCCCGTCAATAAGGTTTTGGCAAGGAGACATCGATTAATAATAACTACCGAGCCGCTATTCGCCACTAACTATTCCGACTTATTGTCTTTTCATAGTAAAAATCTCAAAATTATTATTTATCCCAAGGTGCTTTTAGTTGTCATGGCCTTTCTTCTGGGAAATTATTTAAAAAATTGAGATTTTTATTATGAAAAGACAATAAGTCGGAATAGTTAGTGGCGAATAGCGGCTCGGTAGTTATTATTAATCGAAGGGTTTCTATGCCTCCTTGCCAAAACCTTATTGACGAGATCAGTATCTAATTATTATAAGCCAAAATTCATTCAACGGAATACAAAGTGAAAAGTGATGGATGGCCAGCCCAAGAAGAATAAACTGTTGCCGTGGTTTTCTCTTGCGTTTTACCAAGAGGATCGAATAGAGAATTCCACATGGGAGATTTTGAACTTCTATAAGGGACGTTTTTGGTGAAGTCTGCAACTTGGCATTAGTCCAACCAAGGAGTCTAAACGGTTGGCATGGAGTCCTTCGCGCATGGTAAGGAGGATCGAGTAGAGATTTCCACGTGGGGGATTTTGCAGGTCTATAAGGGACGTTTTTGGGAAAAAATCCCCTACTTTCATTTATCACCATGATGTACACACATGACAACCAATTACAGAATACAAAATAAGAAATAGCAGAAACTGTTGTAGTAGTTGTCATGTACATCATGATAATAAATAAAATTAGTGGATTTTTCCCTCAAAAACGTCCCTCTGCGAAATCCCCCACGTGGAAATCTCTATGTATGATTATGCTAGGTTTCCTATACTCCGGTGTCCTAACTAACCACGAGGTTGATAATAAACCGAGCGAGTTTATTCTTACGTCTAGTTTATTCAACGGCCAACAACCAACTGTCATACAATACAATTCATAGAGTGTGGATAGAATACAGAGTCATAGAAAGATAGTTACTCAATGATCCTATCTACACATCTCCCCTTTTAGGTTATTTATCGTAATTGAGCCGATCGGGTTTCACAACGGCTCTTCCGGATCTTGTCCGATACTCTTGCGGTGATCCTGCAGGATTCTCCACTTGTGGTTGGTCTCCTCCATTTCCTGGATCAATGATTAGAGTCTCCAACTGTCACTGGCACATCGATGTCGAAGTCTGCTTCTCCTGGCATCTCGTCTCTATGCGCTGCAGTCAGATGAAATCTGTTTCGCCGTAGCTTTCCTCTAGGGGTTTCCACGACGTATGAACGGGGTGCCGAGGCTTTCTCCAATACCTTTCCCCATGTCCGCATATCTTTTACCCATACCACTTCCCCTTCTTTTAGCTCTGGGAGTTGGGTAGCACCATGTCTCTTGTCGTAGTTTGACTTTTGCTGGTCTCGTCTACGATTTTCTTTTTCTTTCAATGATTCCATATCTACCGTAGCTGGTTTCATCTTTGAGCTAACGATCGGTAGAGTAGTCCGAATTCTTCTGCCAAAGAGTAATTCTGCCGGACTGTAACCATTTGAGAGCGGGCTTGCTCTGTACTCCAGAAGTCCAATGCACGGATCTTCGTTTTTCTTCTGCTTCTGCGAATCCATTGCTCTGGGGAAATTTCGGGCTTGACGTCTTATGGATGAATCCGTAGGTCTTCGAAAATTCCTTAAACGCAGAATTTTGGGTAGTCTTAAATTGTGGTCTGTTGTCACTGAACACAATTTCCGGAATCCCATGTCTCGAAAATATTGACTTGCAATGCTGTATCACACTTTCAGAAGTCAAACTTTCCAAAGTAACCAATTCAGGATAACGGGAGTAATAATCTGTAATCAACAAATTCTGCCATGGTCTGCTTGGAAATTCTGATGGTATTAGCGGCTCATGTCTGTCTTTCTTCTCCTTGGTACACTCCAAGCACCGGCGAACTGTTTCTGCAATTTCTTCTGACAGTCCCGGCCACCAAACTGCTTCGCGTACTCTTGCTCGGCATTTTGTTATTCCTTGGTGTCTATTGTGGAGTTTTCCCAGAATCTCTTTTCTCAGCAAACTACGAATTATTATTCTGGAGCCTCTCATCAGTAATCCGTCTTCTACTGCAATCTCGTCCCGAACTGACCAATAGTCCTTACACTCAGGATCAAGTTTTTCCTTTAAAAGCCATCCACTCATACTGTATTTTGCAATACGTTGTAGCACTTTATCTACCCGTTGACACTTCCAGATTTCTTGTATCTTTTCATCCGTCACTGGAACACTAGAAATCACTAAGTTCACATAAGCAGAGACTTCCTCTTAGAGCTCTCCGTCACTATGTGCATTCAACGGTTGCCTTGATAAAGCGTCAGCTACTAATAAATCCTTTCCGGGTGTATGAAATATTTCGAAATTATATCTCATCATCCGAAGTCTAAATCGCTGCAATCTAGGTGTCAGATCATCCAGATTCTTGCTTGTAAAAATTGGCACTAACGGTTTATGATCCGTTTCGATTTGGAAATCCAATCCTGTCAGGAAATCCTTAAACCGACCACATGCCCAGGTAAACGCCAAGGCTTCCTTCTCTATTTGCGCGTAGTTTCTTTCGGCTGCAGATAGTCCTGGACACGAACGAAACTGGTCTCAATTTTCCATCAGGTTGCTTTTGTTTAAGCACGGCTCCTAGTCCGTAGGATGATGCGTCAGCTGAAACAATAGTAGGCTTTTTCACATCAAACACTGCCAAAACTGGTTCACTGATCAAAATCTTTTCACTTCTTCAAATGAATTTTGCTGAGGTGTCTGCCACACGAATTCGTTTTCCTTCTTGAGTAATTCATTTAAGGGTTTCGTGACATCGGCCATCCTTGGTATGAATCTGCCAAGATGGTTCGCCATTCCCAGAAATCTTTTTACTTCTGAAACGTTCGTTGGCACTGACATTTTTGATATCGCCTCAGTCCTCGGAATATCAGGATGAATTCCATTTTCATCGATGATATGTCCCAGGAATCTAACTTTTGTAACGCCAAATACACACTTGTCTTTGTTCAGGGTGACGTTTGCTTTTAGCTGTCGTTCCAGAACTTGTCTCAGTCTGCTGTCATGCTGCTCCATCGTCTCCCCTCCAATGAAAACATCGTCATTGTGGCAAACGACACCTTCGATTCCCGCTAGCATTTGGCTCATCTGCTTCTGGAAAACTTCAGGGGCTGAAGAAATTCCATATGGTATACGTTTGAAACAATACCTTCCAAAAGGCGTAATAAACGTAGTCAGCAATTGTGATTCTTCACACAATGTGCACTGCCAAAATCCATTGAACGAATCTATTATGGATTTGAATTTTGCATCGCTAAGTGATCCAAGAGAATGCTCTACAGTAGCCCTAGGATGAAGTTCCCGTAACACTCCTTTATTCAGTTGTGTCAGGTCCACACAAATTCTTAATCTTCCATCCTTTCTGCTTGTAATCACCATCGGGGCACACCAGTCTGTTGGCTCATCAACTCGTTTGATCACATCCAAATCTTCCATTTCTTTAAGATGTTTCTTTAGCTTCTCCATCAACGGTATCGGAACTCTTCGTGGAACACTGATGGCGTATGGAGTAGTATCTGACTTCAACTTAATTTTATGTTGAATGTCTAATTTCCCCAGACCTTCGAATAGTTTGGGAAATTCTTTCACAGGATTAACACTTGACACAATGTGATTAATCCGTTTAACTAGCTTTAACTTTTCACAAGCTGCCAGTCCCAATAATGGTTTTGCCAACCCATTTACGAGATGAACTGTCTCGGTAAACTTTTCTTTGTTATATTGCAATTCTGCTATTAACTCACCAGTAGTAGCTAGTTTGGATCCATCCGGGCCGCATAGATTATTTGTGGATTTCTTTATTTTCTTTGCTGGAAACTGTGACGCTATCTGTGAGGGTATCACTGTGACGTCTGCTCCAGGATCCAATTTGAGCAAAACTGGAACGCCTTCCACATTTACTTTTGCAGTCCACCGCTTTTGTCTGTCCTTTTTCTCCGCTTCCTCGGATGACACTGAGGCAATATAATCCACTGATCCAACTGTTTTAGTAGCACTATTTTGTGTCACTTTGTTTCTGCACACACGGGAAAAATGTCCTTTCCTTTTGCAAAAGTTACATTCTGTCTCCTTGGCTGGACAGTCTTCCTTTTTGTGATTTCTGTCGTAACCGCACCAAGAGCACTTTGCACTTTTATCTTTTTCACTACTGGAACTCTTATTACTTTTGTCTTGCTGCTTCCCTTTTCTCTGGGCACTGCTTTCCGTTGATCTCTGCTTGTCTATGAAATTCTTCTTCCTCTGGAAGGACTGAACTCTGTCCACGTTAGGGGTTTCCTTTTCTCCGTGGAGTTCTTGCTGCTCCTTCCGGACTGCTTCGTATTGACGGATGATTTCTACTGCTTTGGTCAAGTTTAATGCGTTGTCCATTTGTAGCTTCTCGGACAACTTTCTGCCTCGAACACCGACAACTATTCTGTCTCTGATCATTTCGTCATGCAGAGCACCATACTCACAATGTTCTGCCAATGCATACAGGGATGTAATAAATTCTTCCGACGACTCGGCTTCTTGCTGGACACCTAAATTAAATCTTGCACGTTCAAATATCGTATTTCTTCGTACAATGAAATATTTCTCAAATGCCTTCACAACCGGATCGTATTTCTTCTTCTCATCGTCAGTCAGTCCAAGTCCCAACATGATGTCTTCGGCTCGGTCCCCCATCATGTAGATCAGCGCATTCACTTGTTCCTCTTCGTCCTTTTTATTAAGGCCGGACACAACACGAAAGCGTTCGAATCTTCTCACCCACTTTGGCCACTCTCCTGGGGTAGAGAACGAAAATGGTTCTGGACCTTGCACACCAGTCGCTGCAGTCGCCATTCTGATTTAACTTGTTTTTCCCCTGACTAAAACTTTTCAAAAATAACTGTTTTTGAAAGCTAACTAAACTGCGTGTCGTTATCGTCAATTGACACCGTCACCACACCAGTCACCATGTATGATTATGCTAGGTCTCCTATACTCCGGTGTCCTAACTAACCACGAGGTTGATAATAAACCGAGCGAGTTTATTCTTACGTCTAGTTTATTCAACGGCCAACAACCAACTGTCATACAATACAATTCATAGAGTGTGGATAGAATACAGAGTCATAGAAAGATAGTTACTCAATGATTCTATCTACACGCTCTACTCGATCCTCCTTACTATGCGGGAGGGACACCAACAGTTTAGACTCCTTGAGTCCAACTAGTAAAGATGGTTATCCATACCAAGGAGCGGGTATAAATCGGCAACGGGGCCATTTCGGGGACATTTTGTCCCTTATAAATATTCCTAAATTTGGGAACAAAGCACTCTAGTGGACCCTCCTGATTAAACGCAGCCGAGGAGTAACCGAGGCAACCATTTGACGCTCATTGATCCATACAAAGTTAATAGTCTTGGTTTCTGAAATACAGTACTGCTTAGCATCCCGACTAATGCCAAGTTACAGACTTTCCCAAAAACGTCCCTTATAGAAGTTCAAAATCTCGCATGTGGAATTCTCTATTCGGTACTCGGGCCTCACTTAAAACCGATGTTGTCGAGTTCTGATTTTTGGTTGCTCAGGAATTTCTTTTACTGAGAACTACTATATTCTTGTTGATCAATGCAAAAAATAATGGCCATTATAATTTTTGGTAAAATAGTCACCTCGGGCGGGCACATTTAGGAAAATATATTTTACGAATTTTTAATTATTTGTTTATAAACTTTCTAGTCCCCTTCTTTGATTCAACCCCTCAATTATGTCTGCCAATGTCATTTTAGGTATTGGCCAATGTGCCTATAGTAACAGAAATATTATTTAGTTACTATACAGGTGAGGCGACTTGGTTGATTTTCAAAAATAGGCTACGGGACGCGGTATCCCCGTAAGGGTCAGAAGAGAAGTGGGTTGTCAGGGGTAACATGGACCTCTAAGTCCCCTAATTTGAATTCTACGTCCCGTAGCCTATTTTTCTTTCCCCCGTGTAAAATGACCAAGTCGCCTCACCTGTATAGTATCTAAATAACGTCTGTGTTACTTTACGCACATTAGTATTGGCCAAACCAAGGAGTATATACTCCTTGGGCCAAACAAACAAACACATGATCTCCAAAAATGATAACGGTTTCAATAGGGCTTTTTAAGAGTAAAGCTAGATACATGCCTCTCGCTTTTGAAAGTTTTGCTCCTTTTGGTGATTTACAACTAATTTGGACGCCAGCATTGTTGAGGCCGATGTTTGATTGTTGAATGGTTGGCGCAGAATGGCTGGAACCATTCGTGAACAAGAGGGCAGACTACATGGTCAACGCTTACCGATCTGTATTGAAGCTGACGCCATACCTCCCACAATCCGCAAACTTCAGGTATTCCATTCATAGTTAAATCTTCACAAAAATGATCGTCGAAACTCTTATAAAATAGAAATCTTATGCAAGATAAATGACGGACCCAGTATTAAAAGTTAAAGTTTCTTATTTCATGGCAACAAAAAGTAAACAAAATTTTGGGAAGTTTCTTTTCTTACTACATCAATTTATTTGCAAATTCTGCAAATTAAACAACAAGGGAAGGGAAATCGACAGTTATAATTTTAAAACCGAATGGACGTGGGAACATAACTAAACTATAGGGAAAGGGAAGGCAAGAGATCCCTAGCGCTGTGGTCGCTGCTTTATAACTTCTCACTCTAAGCACACGTAAAAGCCAGCCACAGTCACAAAAGCAGTAAGGTCTTTCCCACCACAGTACCTATCCAGGTATAAAACTCATTTTTAAAATCGCCACAAATCCTTGAATTTTTTTTTCTTGAAATTGTTGGATCCGACCCAGACCTTTACAACCTGGAGATTTTAGTTGTTTTAGTTGTAGGGTCATCAAAAAAATTATAAAAATTTGTATTTGCCACAATTGTAGGAGAAGAGAGTGCTTTTTACTGTTTTGGTATACGAAGTGGTACTTATTCCAGTTCTCATAGTGACCCCCGAAAATCAAAATTCGGAGAATAAGTTTTTTCTGAACGACCCATTTTAAATGATAGCGATAGAAACAGGATGACTATAAAGCGGCCTTTACACCAACGTAACTGAACTATTACTATGGCGATTTTGTTTCTAATAAGGTAAGGAAGAATCAGAAATTTTGCCAAATCCTACTGGGACGATCGGTCCCAGTACCAGTCTAGCCAACATAAAGGGTACCATAGTTACTACAGACTTTTGTGAACTATACTGGGACAGTTCGTCCCAATAGGATTCCCCTGACCCCCAATGTAAAATGATCGATTCTTCCATACCTTATTAGAAACAAAATCGCCATAGTAATAGTTCAGTTACGTTGCTTTACACTCTATTATAAATCAATCAGTTAATAAATAAAAAGGGCAAAACCGTAAAAAAGAGTGAGACAAAAAGGAAAAAATCTGTAAGCGCACTTGAAAGGAAATAACAAGGAATAAATAAAATTATGAAATGTTTTAGAATATTTCAAACTAAAACTTTAGACGCGTTTTTCTCTTCGGGGCTCACTCGAAGCATTTCCGTAAATACAAGTATCTTCCCATTGCAAAGGACCACATCACCATTACCAAGAAGTTTCAGGGACCAGTCAATGACTCCTTTACTATTACCAGGTGATGGCGTACGCACACTAATATGGTTTCTTGCTTTGTCTATTAAATAAATTTCTAATGATTTGAAACGTTGAATTAAATATTAATATGTAATAAAATTTAAAAAGATTTTTCACTCGATAATATTATTTGAAAATTGGGGTACATGACAAATTAATTATTAGTTACAAAGGTAAACAGTTGTTCGCTTTTGAAACCGTTGGCTAACTATTCCTTAAGCACTAGATATACTCATTGTTGTCATGTCATTATCATTTGAATATCTTCATAATAGGTTTCGAGACGGTTCAGGAGAAAAATTCAAGGTATTACTTGGTTGCCTCGTTAAGTCCTATTAGTTTGTTTTGCAGACCCATTGAAGGTTCCTATCTTCGATCATCACTTCCATACCCGTCAGATAACCTTAGAGATACCTTACATTTACGTCAATTGCTTCGAGTGAGCCCCAAAGAGAAAAACGCGTCTAAAGTTTTAGTTGGAAATATTCTAAAACATTTCATAATTTTATTTATTCCTTGTTATTTCCTTTCAAGTGCGCTTACAGATTTTTTCCTTTTTGTCTCTGTTTACGGTTTTGTTTGTTTATGTCTGTTTACGGCTGTTTTTTTACGGTTTTGCCGTTTTTATTTATTTTTGCGTTTTAAGTTCTCAAAGTTTAGGAAAATCAGCCGAAGGAGGGTTTAATCATTTTTGGGCTTAATCAAGTTAGAGCAAAACATTTATATTGGAAAGGCTTTGGCAGAGTAACATTTTATAGGTGGACAATAAATGCTAAATGTTTTCGAAAACAGTTTAGGGGGTTTGCAGTAACTGACAATTGTCTTCAAAATAGGGGCGGGGGTTATTTTTTTGTGTACTCTCCCAATGATGGTGAAAGTCCTATAAGGTTTTATCAGGCGAAAATTTCTAATCTATTCTGTTTTTCCAAATTACGTATATCACATTTCCATAGTTAAACTTATTCCATGCGCTGTGGAATTTCCATAGCTAAGCATTCATCCATATGTTGTGGTGCTAAATTCTACACAACAACAAAAATTCATTTTGCGCTTGGGACAACCTCATAGGAGAATTACATGGTAACACCAGCCTTGGTAAGCTCCCTAATATGATAAAATACGATGATAATTTAGCAATTAACATTAGCATGCAATGTGAGAAAATTGAAAAGCTAAAATGGTACGGTGTAGACCCTGAATGGTTTAAATCATATTTAGATTCAAGGTGCCAATATGTAAAAGGTGAAAATGGGAATTCTAGCATTGTTTTCACCGCCCGTGGTTGTCCACAAGGAGGAGTTTGTTCTACGCTAATATTTGCTATTTATATAAACGATCTTCCTCTAGTCCTTCAAAAATGTGTAGCTATTCTCTTCGCAGATGACACAAATATATGTGTATCGGGTAGCCCCAAAGAGTTTGGGAAAATTAAAACTAATTTAATTAAAGGCTTAGTATTAGTTAATAAATGGATGAGGGATAATGGGATGGCATTAAATCTGGGGAAAACGCAATTGATGCTAATAGGGTCCCCTACCCAAGTAGCAAACATTGGTGAATTCAGTATAGAAGTAGAAGGCGTAACAATATGCAACCAGAGATCGCCAGGAACTTAGAATATTTGTATAGGATGCCTTTGCTATACATATAAATTCACTTTATATGAGCCCAACCAACTGAGAAAGGCCTGACGAAACACGAGAATGTTCATGAAAACTGATAAAACTGCTAATAATAACAAAGTTACTCCTTTTGAAATAATAAATTAATATCGGGCTCGATTTTGAAAATTTCAAAGTACTCCAAAAAGAGTTCCACATTTCTGACTGCACCTTTAATGACCGTTAGAGCATTGGGTCATCCCCTATTGGGGTAGGGGGCAACCGCTAATAATGACAAATACTGGAATTCAAAACTACAAGACATAAAAAGCCGTTCTGCGCTAATCGACCACGCTGATTACGAATAAGAACCCCAAAATGATGTATACCTACCCCTTTAAGGGGTAAGGGGTTACTCCCGTATTGGGAAAATATCAATAGTCAGATTTAGAAGCCATGTGAAAGTCTGCTGGGGTAATCGACCATGCTGATTACGAATATGAACCTCATAGTGGGGTACAGTCACCCCCTATAGGGGTAAGGGGTAATCTTATTATTGCTTTTTTCCTTATACGGGAGTAACACCCTTACCCCTATAGGGGGTGACTGTACACCACAATGGGGTACATATTCGTAATTAGCATGGTCGATTACCCCAACAAGCTTTCACATAGCTCCTAAATCTGACTATTGACATTTTCCCTATACGGGAGTAACCCCTTACCCCTATAGGGGGTGACTGTACACCACAATGGGGTTCATATTCGTAATCAGCATGGTCAATTACCCCAACAGACTTTCAGATAGCTTCAAAATCTGATTATTGATATTTTCCCTATACGGGAGTAACCCATTACCCCTATAGGGGGTGACTGTACACCACAATGGGGTTCATATTCGTAATCAGCATGGTCGATTACCCCAACAGATTTTCAGATAGTTTCTGAATCTGATTATTGATATTTTCCTTATACGGGAGTAACCCCTTACCCCTATAGGGGGTGACTGTACACCACAATGGGGTTCATATTCGTAATCAGCATGGTCGATTACCCCAACAGACTTTCAGATAGCTTCTAAATCTGATTATTGATATTTTTCCAATACGGGAGTAACCCCTTACCCCTATAGGGGGTGACTGTACACCACAATGGGGTTCATATTCGTAATCAGCATGGTCGATTACCCCAACAGATTTTCAGATAGCTTCTGAATCTGATTATTGATATTTTCCTTATACGGGAGTAACCCCTTACCCCTATAGGGGGTGACTGTACCACACAATGGGGTTCATATTCGTAATCAGCATTGTCGATTACCCCAACAGACTTTCACATAGTTTCTATATCTGATTATTGATATTTTCCCTATACGGGAGTAACCCCTTACCCCTGGATGGGGTTACTGTACACCATGGAGGGTTTAGTATTCAAAATCACCGTGTTGATTTACCCCAACAAACCAATTCATAGCTTTTAGTTTTCCGAATTTTTATTAACCCTATAACAACCCCTTTCCCCATATTAGGGGTAGTTGGGCTCCATAATGGGGTTTATTTTTAAATTACCCATCGTTGGTTACCCCAGCAGTTATCTAATTTTCATGCATTTTCGTACAAGATTTTTTGGTTAAGGCTTTCAAATTTGAAATTTTGAAAGCACTAGGTCAAGGTCTTGTAGGCCGGATTAGTTTTAATGCTGTACAGCAGTACAATTTTTCATATAAAGTGAATTTATATGTATAGCAAAGGCATCCTATACAAATATTCTAAGTTCCTGGCGATCTCTGTATGCAACAGAGACCGGTTTGATACTTTAGGTATCACTTTTGATCCTACTCTCTCTTGGAGGGCCCAAATAAATAAAGTCTCTTTTGCATGTCATTCCATTATAAAATCTTTATATCCACTACCAGTAATTTTACCGAAGTATCTGAAAACGTCGGAGAAAGAAGGGCGTACATTTTTTCAAAATTTGAAATTCCCAGACAACCGAAATTTTATAAAAATAGGGGCTTTTCAAAAACACATTCTACATTTTTTATTTCAAACTTGGGGATAATTTTTATTTGACCTTGGAAACCAAAACATCTAACTATACGGGTACAGAAAATAAACTCCAACAAATCACTAACGAAACAATATTATTAAACAACTGTTATCTGTAAAGCTTACAGATATTACCTTTACAATCGATTGCTTCTTAAAATAGATTTGATAATTTTTGGGAGATATGCTATACATTTAACAAGTACTTATACTTATAATTTATAAATGAGGCAGATTTTTGTAGAAGTCTCGGTACTCCGGTAAGATAAAGTCCACCATCTTTTGCAAATCTGAGTACTTTTTGGCATCAATAGGCAATAATTCAGAGTTGCGCTCACTATACGTCATCATTTGCAGCCATTCTTCACTCCAACTTGGGCGAGTGTTATATCGCGTTCCGTCATGATAGGGCTCAAATATTTCGTGCCTTGTAAAGGCAATGTCGTCGTCATGAGAAGGTTTTGTGAAAATTCCAGAGATATCTTCGTTGCTCATCTGTATCCACAGCACTTCAGAAACCTTTAATGTGATTGGCTTTGGAAGTATTTTCAAAAGTTCGTCAAAAGCTAAAAAGTCTTCACGAGCCATTGAAATTGTACTAAAAGGTTTCGAAGGTCTTGCATTCCTAAAGACGTTAAGCCATTCATCGGGATGATATACCTTACAGATACGTTTTTGTTTTTCTATAAGGGCGAACATTCTATCGCACGGGAGGAAGCTGTGACCACTGCAGAGAAATTTCTGTTGCACGTTTGTAAAATATTTACGAAAGATAAGTAATTTTCCAAAGGCAACTGTGACGTAGTTGTTGTTCTGCCCACAACATCTGTCGCTCCAGAGGATCAAAGTTCTTTGTTCATTTCCAACCAAGGGTGCAAAATTATTAGTAATGTATTTCCATAAGCACGAAAGCATCTCTTCAGAACCTCTGGTGGCTAAGGTTTCGTTCCAATAGCACATTGTTGCTTCATCAGTTCCGGTATTGTAGATGCAGTAGTTATATGAAGAAAACTGTCGCATATAGAAAACTTCCTTATGTTCAAGAGTTGGAGAAAGCAAAATCTGGATTACAAAAATGAAAAAGTCTATTAATGTTAGCTCCCTTTTTGCATTGTTAGTATAAATTAGAAATTACTATTTTAAAAAAATATGCATACTTGCTGACAGTCAACGCACAAGTTCACAATGGTAGGGTTGTTCACTGAAGCTGCACTGTCTTGTCTCAATCTTACGTAAGCTGTGTCAGCTTCCTCGTGATGGCGATTTGATTGCTCTTGAATAT
>CM036940.2:45233478-45370059 GCA_020352615.2 Yoshiicerus persimilis
TTCTTTATAATATTTAATAGGTGAACAAACCAAAGATTTTCAATGTTCATATTCCTACTTTCACATTCAGGTGGTGAAAATTGCAACTTTTGATTACAATGGCGCACTATTAATGTACATAATGCTAAATTGACTGATTCCCATTACAACACTGATGGCTAACAGTCTGCGGGGGTCCAAGGGGGCGGCAGCCCCCTTGAAAAAATAATTTAGTTCGGTTACTATCATTAATAAAATATTTTGAAGGCAACAGTGGATGCTAAATTGCTAATACTAATATTGTTAAATTTAAATTATCATCGTATGTTATTACATCAGGGAGCGTACCAAGGCTGGTGTAAACACAGTAATTCTCCTATAAGGTATTGTCCTAAGGGCAAATTTTTTAATTAATTTTTTCGAAGTGTACAATTTAGAACCACAACGTATGGATGAATGCATAGGTATGGAAATCCTACACATTGTATGGAAATCTGGTATATGTAATTTTGAAAACAGAATGGGTTAAAAATTTTCTTCTGAGACAACCTTATAGGATATACATCAACATAGGAAGCGTAAACAAACAACGAAGTCACTTTTTTGCTGACTTTTCACCCTCCGTCCCCTCACCTATTTTAAAGCTTTCTTTTGCAATTACTGTACACTCCCTAACATTCGAAGACATTTAGTATTCTTTGCCCACCAATAAAATTTTACTCTCCCAATGTTTTTCCAATATAAATTTCTTGCTCCTAAACCCAAAAATTTCCATTATAAATTTCTTGAGATTAAACCCAAAAATGATTCAGCCTTTGGTTGAATTTCCTAAACTTTAAAAACTTAAAACGCAAAAATAAATAAAAACGGCAAAACCGTAAAAAAAGAGTGAGACAAAATGGAAAATACTTGTAAACGCACTTGAAAGGAAATAACAAGGAATCCCTTAAATTATGAAATATTTTAGAATATTTCCAACTAATACTTTAGACGTGTTTTTCTCTTTGGGGCTCACTCGAAGCAACTGACATAAATGCAGTTGTTTGGGTGTCTCTAAGGTTACGTGACGGCTATGGAGGTGGTGAAGATTGAAACCTTCTAATAATGGGTCTGCAAAACAGACTACCGGGCCGTAACGAGACAACCAAGAAACACCTTGAATTTTTTGTCTCCTGCACCGTCTGCAAGCCTATTATGAAGATTTTTGAATCTTCACCACCTTATTTTTACTTCTTCCAGAACCGTAGAGACTTCTTAATACCTTTGCAATTTGCAATACCCATATTTTAATTACTTCCCTTCTAAAATTAAGCAATAAAAATTAAGGTATTTTTAAAGTTCACCATCGAACAGAATGCCAATTTAATGTTGTATTAAGGATAAACGTTGCTTTAGTCTTTAAGCCTAAACTTCAGGTAGGTCCTTCATTGAGCTAAACAAATTAAAAATTTGGAGGGTTGCCCGATAGGGAGACGAATTTGAAGGGAGAGTGAGTTTCCATTTTGCTTATACCCTCGGGAAAAGCCAACCTTATAGAGGCTAAGGCAACTAAGGCTACAGCAACTTTGCAGACATTTACAGACACAAAACTGGCAGCTAGAAACCAATTTTAAATAGCAAGGCTCCACCTGTACCCCCAAAAAGAGGGGCCACTAAAAAAACCTTGATTTAGCATTTAAAATCATTAAAAACTTTAGACAAAACAAGAAACCATATTAGTACGCCATCACCTGGTAATAGTGATGTAACTACCACTACTACTGTACTACTACTGTAAGAAACTTGTATTTACGTCAATTGCTTCGAGTGAGCCCCAAAGAGAAAAACACGTCTAAAGTATTAGTTGGAAATATTCTAAAATATTTCATAATTTTATGTATTCCTTGTTATTTCCTTTCAAGTGCGTTTACAAGTATTTTCCATTTTGTCTCACTCTTTTTTTACGGTTTTGCCGTTTTTATTATACTGTATGGTCTTGTTTGCGGTGTGATACTTAAATGCTGTGTTCTGCTATTTTCGATTATTCTCGCTGACGCCATGCTACCGAGCAGAAGCATCTTTTCTTTCCTCTCGTATTTTATATTTTGTAAAGTAATTTGTCATCTTTTTGTACAATTAATGATCTCGTAACTGTTCCTGTTGGGGTTTCCATCATTTTGGTATTGTATCGTAAGGTTTATTGTATTCTATAATATTACTAGTAAACCACCCGTTCATCAAACGGGATAAATTATGAAATGTGACTGGATTGCAAAAGGTTTGTAGCGCCAAACCAAAACTATTTTTCTCAAAGATGATTTTTAGGCTATAGAGAAATCAATTTTGCCGTAATAAACAGTTAAAGTTTATTGCCAAGACTAAAATGCGTACAAATATCTGCTGAATGAAATGTAGATGGTGGAGCAAATGGAGCTAGGTGGAGCAAATGGAGCTAGGTGGAGCAAATGGAGCTAGGTGGAGCAAATGGAGCTAGGTGGAGCAAATAGAGCTCCATGGAGCAAATGGAGCTAAGTGGAGCAAATGGAGCTAGGTGCAGCAAATGGAGCTAGGTAAAGCAAATAAAGCTCGGTGGAGCAATTGGAGCTAGGTGGAGTAAATGGAGCTAGGTGGAGCAAGTAGAGCTAGGTGGACCAAATGGAGCAAATGGAGCTAGGTGGAGCAAATGGAGGTAGGTGGAGCAAATGGAGCTAGGTGGAGCAAATGGAGCTAGGTGGAGCAAATGGAGCTAGGTGGAGCAAATGGAGCTAGGTGGAGCAAATGGAGCTAGGTGGAGCAAATGGAGCTAGGTGGAACAAGTGGAGCTAGGTGGAGTAATTCTCGGGCTCCACATACCAGATCCTCTCTAGATCCACCCGCCAGATCATCTCTAGCTTCACCCGCCAGATCATCTCTAGCTCCACCCGCCAGATCATCTCTAGCTCCACCCGCCAGATCATCTCTAGCTCCACCCGCCAGATCATCTCTAGCTCCACCCGCCAGATCATCTCTAGCTCCACCCGCCAGATCATCTCTAGCTCCACCCGCCAGATCATCTCTAGCTCCACCCGCCAGATCATCTCTAGCTCCACCCGCCAGATCCTTTCTAGCTCCACCCGCCAGATCCTCTTTAGCTCCACCCGCTAGATCCTCTTACCCTACCTGCGACTGTGTCATGCTTCATGCTATACTACAGATGAACAGGGCTCGGTACATACTACGTATAGTAATTGGAGAGGTGCAGGTGGAATGGAAAATTGAGTAAGTGCAAGTGCAGCCGTAGCTCACGTTTATTTAGCTCTCACTGCACAGCACTACTGCTGCACTCTTTTTTTCTTATGCGCAGCGGGCCGGATTGCTATGTGCAGTAAGATACAGCATTTGCATTTTAACTATGTGATTCCTTATTTGATATTTATGGATTATTGTTTACTATGATTTATTGGGTTATTAACTAATTGTATGATGTTGATTATTGGATTGAATATGTGTTAAGTGAATTTTAAAGTATTGCTGTTCATATTCTTAATCACACACTGCCTTTATTTAGCACCCTAATCTGATTTGGAGATACGCAGACAGGTAGCTAATCATCATTCCATCACCGAGCAGTAGGATTACATAAGAGGACGTAATCATGCGATTTATTCATCTTATAATAACTTAAAAACTAGTAAACCACCCGTTCATCGAACGGGATAAATTATGGAATGTGACTGGATTACAAAAGATTCGTTGCGCCAAACCAAAATTATTTTTTCTCAAAGATGATTTTTAGGCTATCGGGAAATCAATTTTGCCGTAATAAACAGTTAAAGTTTATTGCCCAGAATAAAATACGTACAAATATCTGCTGAATGAAATGTAGAAGGTACGGTACATGGCGGGCGCCGACTACAACGATGCTGGAGAAAATGGAGCTAGGTGGAGCAAATGAAGCTAGGTGGAGCAAATGAAGCTAGGTGGAGCAAATGAAGCTAGGTGGAGCAAATGAAGCTAGGTGGAGCAAATGAAGCTAGGTGGAGCAAATGAAGCTAGGTGAAGCAAACGAAGCTTCATTTGGTGAAGCAAATGAAGCTTGGTGGAGCAAATGAAGCTAGGTGGAGCAAATGGAGCTAGGTGAAGCAAATAAAGCTCGGTTGAGCAAATGGAGCTAGGTGGAGTAAATGGAGCTAGGTGGAGCAAGTAGAGCTAGGTGGACCAAATGGAGCAAATGGAGCTAGGTGGAGCAAATGGAGGTAGGTGGAGCAAATGGAGCTAGGTGGAGCAAATGGAGCTAGGTGGAGCAAATGGAGCTAGGTAAAGCAAATGGAGCTAGGTGGAGCAAATGGAGCTAGGTGGAGCAAATGGAGCTAGGTGGAGCAAATGAAGCTAGGTGGAGCAAATGAAGCTAGGTGGAGCAAATGAAGCTAGGTGGAGCAAATGAATCTAGGTGGAGCAAATGGAGCTAGGTGGAGCAAATGGAGCTAGGTGGAGCAAATGGAGCTAGGTGGAGCAAATGGAGCTAGGAGGAGCAAATGGAGCTAGGTGGAGCAAATGGAGCTAGGTGGAGCAAATAAAGCTCGGTGGAGCAAATGGAGCTAGGTGGAGTAAATGGAGCTAGGTGGAGCAAGTAGAGCTAGGTGGACCAAATGGAGCAAATGGAGCTAAGTGGACCAAATGGAGCTAGGTGGACCAAATGGAGCTAGGTGGACCAAATGGAGCTAGGTGGAGCAAATGAAGCTAGGTGGAGCAAATGAAGCTAGGTGGAGCAAATGGAGCTAGGTGGACCAAATGGAGCTAGGTGGACCAAATGGAGCAATGTATGATGTTGATTATTGGATTGAATATGTGTTAAGTGAATTTTAAAGTATTGCTGTTCATATTCTTAATCACACACTGCCTTTATTTAGCACCCTAATCTGATTTGGAGATACGCAGACAGGTAGCTAATCATCATTCCATCACCGAGCAGTAGGATTACATAAGAGGACGTAATCATGCGATTTATTCATTTTATAATAACTTAAAAACTAGTAAACCACCCGTTCATCGAACGGGATAAATTATGGAATGTGACTGGATTACAAAAGATTCGTTGCGCCAAACCAAAATTATTTTTTCTCAAAGATGATTTTTAGGCTATGTGGAAATCAATTTTGCCGTAATAAACAGTTAAAGTTTATTGCCAAGAATAAAATACGTACAAATATCTGCTGAATGAAATGTAGAAGGTACGGTACATGGCGGGCGCCGACTACAACGATGCTGGAGAAAATGGAGCTAGGTGGAGCTAGGTGGAGCAAATGGAGCTAGGTGGAGCTAGGTGGAGCAAATGGAGCTAGGTGGAGCTAGGTGGAGCAAATGAAGCTAGGTGGAGCAAATGAAGCTAGGTGGAGCAAATGAAGCTAGGTGGAGCAAATGAAGCTAGGTGGAGCAAATGAAGCTAGGTGGAGCAAATGAAGCTAGGTGGAGCAAATGAAGCTAGGTGGAGCAAATGAAGCTAGGTGGAGCAAATGAAGCTAGGTGGAGCAAATGAAGCTAGGTGGAGCAAATGAAGCTAGGTGGAGCAAATGGAGCTAGGTGGAGCAAACGAAGCTTCATTTGGTGAAGCAAATGAAGCTTGGTGGAGCAAATGAAGCTAGGTGAAGCAAATGGAGCTAGGTGAAGCAAATAAAGCTCGGTTGAGCAAATGGAGCTAGGTGGAGCAAATGAAGCTAGGTGGAGCAAATGAAGCTAGGTGGAGCAAATGAAGCTAGGTGGAGCAAATGAAGCTAAGTGGAGCAAATGAAGCTAGGTGGAGCAAACGAAGCTAGGTGGAGCAAACGAAGCTAGGTGGAGCAAACGAAGCTAGGTGGAGCAAACGAAGCTAGGTGGAGCAAACGAAGCTAGGTGGAGCAAACGAAGCTAGGTGGAGCAAACGAAGCTAGGTGGAGCAAACGAAGCTAGGTGGAGCAAACGAAGCTAGGTGGAGCAAACGAAGCTAGGTGGAGCAAACGAAGCTAGGTGGAGCAAACGAAGCTAGGTGGAGCAAATTGAGCTAGGTGGACCAAATGGAGCAGTTGGACCAAATGGAGCTAAGTGGACCAAATGGAGATAGGTGGACCAAATGAAGCTAGGTGGAGCAAATGGAGCTAGGTGGAGCAAGTGGGACTAGGTGGAGGAATTCTCTGGCTCCACCCGCCAGATCCTCTCTAGCCCCACCCGCCAGATCCCCTCTAGCTCCACCCACCAGATCCTCTCTAGCTGCACCCGCCAGATCCTCTCTAGCTCCACCTGCCAGATCCTCTCTAGCTCAACCCGCCAGATCCTCTCTAGCTGCACCCGCCAGATCCTCTCTAGCTCCACCTGCCAGATCCTCTCTAGCTCAACCCGCCAGATCCTCTAGCTGCACCCGCCAGATCCTCTTTAGCTCCACCCGCCAGATCCTCTCTAGCTCCACCTGCCAGATCCTCTCTAGCTCAACCCGCCAGATCCTCTCTAGCTGCACCCGCCAGATCCTCTTTAGCTCCACCCGCCAGATCCTCTCTAGCTCCACCCGCCAGATCCTCTCTAGCTCCACCCGCCAGATCCTCTCTAGCTCAACCCGCCAGATCCTCTCTAGCTGCACCCGCCAGATCCTCTTTAGCTCCACCTGCCAGATCATCTCTAGCTTCACCCGCCAGATCATCTCTAGCTCCACCCGCCAGATCATCTCTAGCTCCACCCGCCAGATCATCTCTAGCTCCACCCGCCAGATCATCTCTAGCTCCACCCGCCAGATCATCTCTAGCTCCACCCGCCAGATCATCTCTAGCTCCACCCGCCAGATCCTCTCTAGCTCCACCCGCCAGATCATCTCTAGCTCCACCCGCCAGATCATCTCTAGCTCCACCCGCCAGATCATCTCTAGCTCCACCCGCCAGATCATCTCTAGCTCCACCCGCCAGATCCTCTTTAGCTCCACCCGCCAGATCCTCTCTAGCTCCACCCGCCAGATCCTCTCTAGCTCCACCCGCCAGATCCTCTTTAGCTCCACCCGCCAGATCCTCTTTAGCTCCACCCGCCAGATCCTCTCTAGCTCCACCCGCCAGATCCTTTCTAGCTCCACCCGCCAGATCCTCTTTAGCTCCACCCGCTAGATCCTCTTACCCTACCGGCGACTGTGTCATGCTTCATGCTATACTACAGATGAACAGGGCTCGGTACATACTACGTATAGTAATTGGAGAGGTGCAGGTGGAATGGAAAATTGAGTAAGTGCAAGTGCAGCCGTAGCTCACGTTTATTTAGCTCTCACTGCACAGCACTACTGCTGCACTCTTTTTTTCTTATGCGCAGCGGGCCGGATTGCTATGTGCAGTAAGATACAGCATTTGCATTTTAACTATGTGATTCCTTATTTGATATTTATGGATTATTGTTTACTATGATTTATTGGGTTATTAACTAATTGTATGATGTTGATTATTGGATTGAATATGTGTTAAGTGAATTTTAAAGTATTGCTGATCATATTCTTAATCACACACTGCCTTTATTTAGCACCCTAATCTGATTTGGAGATACGCAGACAGGTAGCTAATCATCATTCCATCACCGAGCAGTAGGATTACATAAGAGGACGTAATCATGCGATTTATTCATCTTATAATAACTTAAAAACTAGTAAACCACCCGTTCATCGAACGGGATAAATTATGGAATGTGACTGGATTACAAAAGATTCGTTGCGCCAAACCAAAATTATTTTTTCTCAAAGATGATTTTTAGGCTACCGGGAAATCAATTTTGCCGTAATAAACAGTTAAAGTTTATTGCCCAGAATAAAATACGTACAAATATCTGCTGAATGAAATGTAGAAGGTACGGTACATGGCGGGCGCCGACTACAACGATGCTGGAGAAAATGGAGCTAGGTGGACCAAATGAAGCTAGGTGGAGCAAATGGAGCTAGGTGAAGCAAATAAAGCTCGGTTGAGCAAATGGAGCTAGGTGGAGCAAATGGAGCTAGGTGGAGCAAATGGAGCTAGGTGGAGCAAATGGAGCTAGGAGGAGCAAATGGAGCTAGGTGGAGCAAATGGAGCTAGGTGGAGCAAATAAAGCTCGGTGGAGCAAATATAGCTAAGTGGAGCAAATGGCGCTAGGTGGAGCAAATGGAGCTAGGTGGAGCAAATGGAGCTAGGTGGAGCAAATAAAGCTCGGTGGAGCAAATGGAGCTAGGTGGAGTAAATGGAGCTAGGTGGAGCAAGTAGAGCTAGGTGGACCAAATGGAGCAAATGGAGCTAGGTGGAGCAAATGGAGCTAGGTGGAGCAAATAAAGCTCGGTGGAGCAAATGGAGCTAGGTGGAGCAAATGGAGCAAATGGAGCTAGGTGGACCAAATGGAGCAAATGGAGCTAGGTGGAGCAAATGGATCTAGGTGGAGCAAAGATCCCCTCCCGCCAGATCCCCTCTAGCTCCACCCGCTAAATCCTCTCCAGCTCCACCTGCCAGATCCTCTCTAGCTCAACCCGCCAGATCCTCTCTAGCTGCACCCGCCAGATCCTCTTTAGCTCCACCCGCCAGATCCTCTCTAGCTCCACCCGCCAGATCCTCTTACCCTACCTGCGACTGTGTCATGCTTCATGCTATACTACAGATGAACAGGGCAGGGTACATACTACGTAATTGGAGAGGTGCAGGTGGAATGAAAAAATGAGTAAGTGCAAGTGTAGCCGTAGCTCACGTTTATTTAGCTCTCACTGCACAGCACTCCTGCTGCACTCCTCCCTCATGCGCAGCGGGTCGGATTGCTATGTGCAGTAAGAGGCAACAGTTGCTATTAGTTATTTTTAGCGGGTTTCCTGCAATCGTATTTCGGGTGCACAGATAATTTAGACCCCCGTAGCTATGGGCGCGTGAAAATAGTTTTGATAGTAAAAGTGCTGCTAATATTGTCATAATGGAAACCCTTATTGTTCCAAGTTAACAAAAGTTTCAAGATTTACCACCCAATTTGTCCGTTTAGCGGGTAGACGAAGAGATAATGCGTTAAAAATGAGAGAATTTTTAATAGGAAAGACAACTCTTGTTTTTCAGTTTTCCTGGCTTGGTCTAACCGTGTTTTTTACAGGTTTTTACCTTTTTATTTATTTTTTAGTTTTCCTTAATGTTCTTAATAATTCTGACAGAACTGTAACTTAACTGTAAACTGCAACGGGCGCAAAATAATAAAAATGGTAGAGAAATGACAATAGTTGTGGCAATGGAGGAATTGATAAAGTAGCACCGTGGTGTGGTGCCGCTTATTGGCTCTTTTATTAGCATTTAGTGCTATTAAAATATTTTATTCAAATATTCTAACCTTGGCTAGTAACACATTTTTTTTTCAAGCGGGCTGCCGCCCCCTTGGACACCTGCTGAGGGGTATTATTATTTGTTCTGTAGGGAAATAGTACGTGTGAAGTGAAGTCATTATTCCCATTGTCCATTTGTGCAGTGCAGACGTGAAACTTGGGGGATCGCGATCCGATCCGATCTATTTTGCTTACTCAAAAAATTCTGACGATCCGATCCGATCTTTGCCATCTATAAAATTTTCGCGATCCGATCCGATCCGATCTTGTCTATCAAAAAAATTTTCGCGATCCGATCCGATCCGATCTTGTCTATCAAAAAAATTTTCGCGATCCGATCCGATCCGATCTTTGCCATCTCTAAAATTTTCGCGATCCGATCCGATCCGATCTTTGCCATCTATAAAATTTTCGCGATCCGATCCGATCCGATCTTTGCCATCTATAAAATTTTTGCGATCCGATCCGATCCGATCTTTGCCATCTATAAAATTTTCGCGATCCGATCCGATCCGATCTAAGATCGGATCGGATCGAGATCGGATCGGTGTTTTAACGATCCATAAAGTTACATCTCTCAAATGAGAACAAATTATTTACTTCATTTTGATAAATTAAAATAAATTACTGTTCTTTTCTATGCAGATTTATTGCATGAGTCATCTTTTTCCATTTCATGAGATTATGGGACAATATGCCTTGATGTCAATAGACGAATACTGAGTCTCATCTCATATGAAATGATAAGAATTGTTATGATGTAACACAATTTATTTGGATAACCAAAGTAAAGCAGTTACTGTGCTTCCAACGAGAGAGTTTGCACTTGTTCACACTATGACCACTTAGAAACCCATTGGTTTTATATGTACTTCCGGGCGGTCCTACTCCTATTATGAACAAATGCGAACTCTTTCGTTGGGCGCACAGTATAATATGTTATAATATGTAATACCAATGCACTTAGCTCTCAAATACTCCACTCTACTCACTCTACTGCTGCTACTGTACTTTGTATTGTACTACACTCTAATTCAAATTACATAAACAACATTGTGTACGTACTTTTACATTTACACATGCATGCATCTGCTACTTTCATCGAGCGATCCGATCCTATCCGATCCCAAAAAAAAATTTTGCGATCCGATCCGATCCGATCTTTGCCATCTACAAAATTTTCGCGATTCGATCCGATCCGATCTTTGCCATCTACAAAATTTTCGCGATCCGATCCGATCCGATCTTTGCCATCTATAAAATTTTCGCGATCCGATCCGATCCGATCTTGTCTATCAAAAAAATTTTCACGATCCGATCCGATCCGATCTTGTCCACCAAAAAAATGTTCACGATCCGATCTCGATCCGATCTGGGATCGGATCGGATCGGGATCGGATCGTGCTTTTGCGATCCCATTTGGGATCGCGATCCCCCAAGTTTCATGTCTGGTGCAGTGATGCATTGAAGTATGTGAAAAGGGGTATTACTCCAATTTATTGCATTTCCTACACTATTGTTGCACTGTAACTAAGGAAATTAGCCAAATTTTTACTAAACAAACGCCAATTCGATTCTTCCGGTTGCTACCGCTAAACCTGACCATGGACAGGTCTGTTGAGCTAACGCAACCTGCTTCGAAGAATTCTCTACATTTTTTCATTCTACACTTTTCGTCCAGAAGCTGCTAGTTTCTGAGATATCCGTGCCGAGAGATTTTGGAGGGGGTGTTAAATGCATATACCGGTTGTAAACCGGTTGGGGATCCAAGGTGTTTGGCAAAGCCCGGATCCCAACAGGTCTACCCGTGTAAAAAATGCACTTGAAAGGAAATAACAAGGAATAGGAATAAATAAAATTATGAAATATTTAGGTATATTTCTATATACAAACTTTAGACGTATATTTCTCTTTGGGGGTCACTCGAAGCATTTACTTAAATGGTTTGTACTCGTTCCTTAGTTTTATCTTGTACATCCCACGTATTTCCCCTGTGACGGTTTTTCTGGATCTTGGTATGGTGCTATGGAAGCACTTTCTGAAAGGCCCTGATTCGTCATTTAGGAGCAATCCCATAGGTTGATTAGAGTTTTTGACAAATAATCCATGAATAAACTCTAATCAACCTATGGGATTGCTCCTAAATGACGAATCTGTGCCTATCAGAAAGTGCTTCCATAGCACCAAGATCCAGAAAAACCACTGGGGAAATGCTTACTTAACTGTAGTATACAACTACATAGTAAATATTAGATCCAAGATATTCCGATTGCATTGGAACCACATCCCTATTGCCAGGTGATGGGGTACCCTAATTTGGGCTGGAATTCTCAAAAAATTACGATATTTAAATTCTGCAAAATTATAAACAATATCAAAAACATTTTCTATACATATGCATTGTATAGGAAACCGTTATAACAAAACGAATATAAAGACAGTTGAGAGAGTGGGAGAAAAATATTTCTTGCTAAACAATCGAACTAACTACATTGTTTTCAGTCTACAGTTGCACTTCATGCTAATTTAAATCATTTCCTGCTACTTCCATTTGCCCAAATATTGCCAGCCTGCGACTTTCATTTGCACATATTTTAGCCGCCTGCGACTTTCATTTGCATATATACTAGCCGCCTGCGACTTTCATTTGCATATATATTGGCCGCCTGCGACTTTTATTAGTCCGCAGACTTTCTCTTTCCTGCGGATATCATTCATTTGCATGGAAGGATTAAATTTTAGTCATTCAATAATATTAACAAAAAGCTTCTGGTCGCTTTAGGAGAATATTCTGTTTTTTGGGTTACTCTTTACTATCCCTTAGTCCATTTTGCAAACCCATTGTGAAAAAGTTTCAAACTTCACCACCTCTATACCTCTCACGTAACCATAGAGACACCTTGCATTTACGTCAATTGCTTCGAGTGAGCCCCAAAGAGAAATATACATACGTCTAAAGTTTGTATATAGAAATAACCCTAAATATTTCATAATTTTATTTATTCCTATTCCTTGTTATTTCCTTTCAAGTGCATTTGTAAGCTTTTACCTTTTTGTCTCACTCTTTTTTTACGGTTTTGCCGTTTTTATTTATTTTTGCGTTTTAAGTTTTGAAAGTTTGGGATATTCAACCGAACAAAAATGAATACATTTTTGGATTTAACCTAGTTAAAAACAAAACATTTACATTGAAAAATCAAGGTATTTCGATTTATATCGTTATGGTTACAGCGCAGTTAACAGTTAATGTAAATGATCTGAATAGCAATTTAAATGCAACCATTGATGGAGAATAATACATTTATTTCAAATCACCATTGAGTATTCGAAGTCTTCATTTATCCCTTTAATTTTCTATCGAGTAACCAGGATACCATCCCCTTTCAGTGCTTGTTTGTAAGTTATTTTGAGCATGACATTACCTGTTAACTGCGCTGCAACAATAACGATATAAATCGAATAATCGAAATACCTTAGGAAAAACATTGGTAATGGTCTTCAATGTTTTCAAAAGAGAGGTGGGTGAAAAACAAGAGACTTGGCAGTTACAGTTAGTTTATGCGCACAAGCCTTGTGTATCTGTGTATGTTTCCTAAGGCTGCCCCAAGCGAAAATTTTTAACTCATTCTGTTTTCCAAATTACCTATTTCAGATTTGCATAGCCATACTGATTCCAAAGGGTAGGGGATTTCCATGGGTATGGATTCAATACTTCGTGGTTCTAGATTCTACTTTAGCTCCACAATCAAAAAATTAAATAAAAAATTTTCGCTTGAGACAACCTTACAAAAAATTTACTATGGTTATACCAACCTTGGTACGGTCCCCGATGTAATATCTAATAACTACGATGGTAATAACAATTCGCATTAGCTTGCAATGTGTTAATTGTAGTCCTTCTTTAATATATTTTATTAATGGTAGTAACCGAAAAATTTCTTTTTCAAGGGGGCTGCCTCCCCCTTGGATCCCTGCAGACTGTTAGCCACCAATGTTGTAATGGGAATCAGTCAACTTGGCATTATGTACATTGATAGTACCCCATTGTCACCAAAAGTTTCAATTTGCACTACCTGAATATGAAAGTTGCAATACAAACATTGTAACACCTTGGTTTTTTCATAAATAAAATCATAAAATGAAAAATGAATAAATTGTGCAAAAATTCCAAGTGCAGATTTGTTACTATGGGTAACGGGGAAAGGAAGTACTTTGCAATGTAAAAATGCTCAGAGCTATTGTGCTTCCATCGCCCTGTGTACTCCAAAGTAAAACGCAAATAAACAACTTTTATTTTCGGTTTTTTGACGATAACTCGAAAACGTCTCAACCGACTTGGCTGAAAAGTTGAAGCGCACTAGATGAGACCCATAATTATGGGTTTGTTCATATATGTACCGATGAAAGTGAAAAGTGTGGCTTGCTGTTACTGGCGAACATTTAAAAGTCTGCCCGAATGCATACAGAGTGAAACTCTGCACATGGCAACTTTTCTTTCGTTTCCCAGTGCACTGCGGGTCTCACTCTTAAAAAAGTAGGGTTAACGATAAAATTGTTAATGAAAAAGTGAAGACAATTGGTACCTTCCAATATCCATGGCAATGTATCTTAGATTTCGTCCTTGGAGCAGGTGGGGGTTGTTGTTAATGTTTTCGACGGCCAACCTTATGGCACCTAGACTCAATTGGTTCTTGTGGTAAGGAGTGAAGAATCCCAGGATTGGCATTTCTTGACTCGCAACTCCACTCAAGTAAGAGTGCAACGCAGAGCCAACACAACTAGGGCAACTTTCCTGTTCAAAAACGGATTCAAAATAAAATACCTTTTCGCTGCTATATAGAAGCACCATGTTTGTCTGTCTGTCCTTTCATTCATGCCCATGTGTAACTCCAGAACGCTTTCAAGTTCTTTTCTAGATAGGATTCAATTCGTTCAAACTTTATGGCATGCAAAAGGTTGACCGTTGGACCGGCGGTCATTTGGAAAAACATTGGAAATTGGCAGTCATCACGTATTAATCAAGGTGCCTAGACAACCCTACCTATAGTTAGGGGTTGTCTACACACCTTGGTATTAATCATATATTTATTTTACAGTTTGTCCACTTTGATTCTTGATATGATTGGCTAGGTTGACCTAAAATGACATCATTTATTGATTTTTCGATTTGCAAAATAACAGCAGGTTTTGTTGATAATTATTTATCCGAAAAAGTCAAAATCATATACTTATTTTACAGTTGTCCACTTTTATTCTTGATATGATTGGCCAGATTGACCTAACATGACATCATTTATTGATTTTTCCAAGGTGGTCTCTAAGGTTACGTGATGGGTATAGAGGTGGTGAAGATTGGGACCTTTTTACACTGGGTCTGTAAAATAGGCTACGGGACAGTAACAAGGCAACCAAGAAATTCCTTCAATAGTCCCGTCCCGTAGCTGATTAAAACTCTGCAAAACCGTCCCGTAGCCTATTATGAAGATTTTTGAACCTTCACCACCTCCTTACCCAGCCATGTTACCTTAGAGACCACCTTGGATTTTTCGATTTGTAAAATAACAGCAGAGAGAAAATGCCCATATAGTTTGCAAAATGAATTTGTCCTTTTCTTCCCAATCAATCAATTCCCAATTTTATTTTATTCCCACGAGTCCCATGGTTACACATTTTCATTTCACTAACTCATTCATGAAATCTATATATTACAGCACAATTATTAAAAGGTGAGCTTTGAGAACCAAACCCAGCATGGAAAAATTCTGTCATGCTGGGTTGAGCAGTTTAAAATAGTTTGTCTGTGGAGAATTACGCTGATTTAAGGAAATGGGCATTGAAAATTGGGCAAATCGGTGGGCAGTGAGGAATAGCACTGGGCTGCAGCCAATGCCTAAAAGGTATGAGCACTGAAGATTCGGTTCAGGGTATTACTAATTACTAAGGGTACAGGGTGGGCGCCCTCCACCTCAAGGTGGGTGAATGAGAGAAACGCGCTGTGAAATAAGAAGTGGGTGGAGATGCAGGATGGTGGTCTTAGAGAAACGACAGAAACTGCGATGGGCCGTCTTAAAATTCCCAAATTCAAATAAAAATTAGTCAACGCATCCTTATATTTTCTACTATTAAAGATAGTTAGGTATTCGTATTTTTCAAATTAAATGAATTAAAGCCATTTATACTTAATAGGATTGACCAATTTTCTAGATATCTCTTTATTAAAGCATAGATCTGTGAAAGGTACGCACTGAAAATTCTGGCATTAGAAACTTGCCGAGAATTACTGATATTTGAGATGAAGAATTTGGAAGTTGTAGGAAAGTATGAATGGTGAAATGGAGTAAACGGGAGGTAAAACATTCGGTAAACAATAAATGGCTTGAAATTAGAAATTACGTGGGATAAACGAGTTTTCAGTGCTGCAGTAAAACGGGAGCCGAGTTGGCACTAAGGATTGTGAAGCGTGAGAAATAAGAGATGGGTTGGCATTAAAGTCTTTTCTTTCGGAGAAAAGAAAAATGGCTTGGGATTAAAGATTTATTGGAGAAACCAGAAGTTATGGAAAAGGATGATATTATAGGTGACCATGGGTGGGATTCTTACAATTAACCTTATCTGATCACTAATTATCCCCAACATATCCTTTAACCTTTACCCAAATACGGTTATCTTAAAGTTTCTTAAAGTATCATTGTAAATACTGTTGTTCCAGCATTTCCTGATTACTAATTTCGGTTATTCCCCCGTTCGTAGAACGGGTAAAAAAGACTAGTTATAATTAAATTTTGATATTTAAAAGGATAAATATTACAGAATAAGTTCAATTTATCAATTTAGGAATAATTAAATAACTGTAAGCGTAAACATTTGAGAATCATATTACAAAATGGAAATTATTACGTATTGTACTATCAGTTTCAGTTCAAAATAGGCAAGAGACCCATAGAAACGGTTGATGATCAGCAAAAATAATATCCGCTTCAATTATGCCCCCCCTCACTAACTAACCCGAAAATTGACTTTTCATAACAATGCACCATTGTATTCATTTTAATTTTCTAAAAAATTTGTCGTACCTAATGAATTACGCTGGAATTTTGTATTGTGCATTGTACAACACTATGTCCACTTCCAGAGATTGGTGTTCATGATTATTTTGAATTCAAAAACGCGCGGTATTCAAATACTTGACAGGCATAAAGCTGCATAATATGCAGCTTTATGCCTGACTACACTACATAAATTATAGTGTAGTGTGTACCATTTTAGGTGAAGCTTACCAAAAACCAAACAATGAGAATAAGGGTCACTTGATAGAAGTGAGATTTAATATTCCCATTTTCCGTTGCGAAACTTTTGAATTTCATGGTTTTCAAGATATTCCATGTATACCATTTTCATAACTTAGAGAAAGTATAATTTTTTGAAAGATTACCACTTAAAATTAATATTGAGCTCTCAGTATGTATGACAAATTTTTTAGAAAATTATAATGAATACAATGGTGCATTGTTATGAAAAGTCAATTTTCGGGTTAGTTAGTGAGGAGGAGCATAATTGAAGCGGATGTTATTTTTGCTGATCATCAACCGTTTCAATGGGTCTCTTGCCTATTTTGAACTGAAACTGATAGTATAATTATAGAGACATAAAAATTATAATGAATTGTAATTTAGTAAGCATATTTGGATATTTGTCAAATAATAGCAAAATTTTTCAGACATGATTTACGAAGTCAATTTATTGCCAAAATTGTAATTTTCTAAACATTTTAAAGTTTCACGACATTAGATATATGTATTCAAATGAAAAACAATTTATAAATCTGTACATTTTAATCTGAGACAAGTTGAATAAGTCTCTTAAGTTGTAAAGCATTAATTCATATGGCTGTAACTTTTTCCAAAAATCGAACGTTAATTTAAGTTTTTATAATAGTTCACAACATTGTAAATTGAAAACTGCCTAATTTGTGGCTGAATGCTTGCTTTAAGTTTACAAAACTTTGTAATCTGTAAGTCTTCATTTCCAATTATTACGTTAATTGCACTATTGCGTAATTGCGAATTGCGTAATTCTCCACAAATAAACTATTTTAAACTTTTCAATTTCCTAGCATGACAGAATTTTCAATTCTCAATACAGCTCTCTAAGCTGTTCGTTTAGGGAGCTCGGCTGTTCGGCTCTCTAAGCTCACGTTTCACCAATTGTGCTTTAATATAGACTAGTCTTTTTTACCCGTTCTACGAACGGGGGAATAACCCAAATTAGCAATCAGAAACTGCAGGAACAACAATATTTACAATTATCAAAATTGGCTATGAGAAAACTTTAAGATAACCGCATTTGGGTAAAAGGTTAGAGGATATTTGGGGATAATTAGCGATCGGAGAAGGTTAATTGTAAGAATCCCACCCATGGTCACCTATAATATCCTTTCTCACTTCTGGTTCCTCCAACATATCTTTAATCCCAAGCCACTTTTCTTTTATCCAAAAGAAAAGTCACACCCATCTCACATTTTTCACATTTTACAATCATTAGTGCCAACTCGCCTCCTGTTTTTCTGCAGCATTGAAAACTCTCTTATCCCTTAATATAATTCTTGATTTCAAGCCATTTCTTGTTTACAGAATGTTTTACCTCCTGTTTACTCCACTTCACCATTCATAATTTCCAATAACTTACAAATTCTTAATCTTAAAAATCAGTAATTCCCGGCAACTTCCTAATGCCAGAATTTTCAGTGCGTACCTTTATAGATCCGCTACTATCTGTGCTTTAATAAAGAAATATCTAGAAAATTGGCCAATCCTGTTAAGTATAAATGGCTTTAATTCATTTAAACTGAAGAATAAGAATACCATAGTAGAAAATATAAGGATGCATCGACTAATGTTATTTAAATTTTGGAATTTTAAGACGGCCCATAGCACTTTCTGTCGTTTCCTCAACACCACCATCCTGCTCCTCCACCCACTTCTCATTTCACAGCGCGTTTCTCTCATTCACCCACCGTGAATGAGAGGGTGGACGCCCCTCTTGCTGAACTCTTTGTAATACCCTGAACAGAATCTTCAGTGCCCATACCTTTTAGGCATTGGCTACAGCCCAGTGTCTCTTCCTCCGTGCCCACCGATCTGCCTAATTTTCAATGCTTCAGCGTAATTCTCCACAGATTGATTTCCTAGCATGACAGAATTTTCAATTCTTAATACAGTGTTCGGCTCTCTAAGCTCACGTTTCACCAACTGTGCTTTAATATGTAGATTTCATGAATGAGTTAGTGAAATGATATGTGTAACCATGGGACTCGTGGGAGCTACGTGTAATTGTAAAATTGGGAATTGATTGATTGGGAAGAAAAAGACAAATTCATTTTGCAATAAATGGTTATTGCAATAGAAATGTGTAACCATGAGAATGACACATGACTATCGGATAATTTTCTCTCTGCTGTTATTTTGCTAATCGAAAAATCAATAAATGATGACATTTTAGGTCAACATAGCCAATGCTATCAAGAACAAAAGTGGACAAACCGTAAAATAAGTATATGATATGAAAAATTATTTGTACGATTATTTTAAATCTTCTTAATATTCACGTAAGCAAACTACATTTGTTTTAGAAAATTAAGATAATCGTTTACTAATTTTTCCAAGATTAGGATTAAAATGATAAATTAAGAATGTACATCTTCTGTGTTCTTCAAGCTGAATTGTTACAAATCTGTTTTAAGTATAATCATTTCTATACCCACATTCGTAATATTGTAAAACAACTTCAATCAACATGCTGCAATTTCTATTCGATAATTTTTACTGTGTTGTTATTTTCACAAATCTATTTACAACACCAGCATTGTAATTACAACATCCTAACATGTAATTCTACCCTTATTCAAACTTATTTTGTATTACCATTCCTGTTCTATAAAGGCTGACATATTTATGTCATAAAATTTGTAAAGAATCTTAGGAATTGTCAAATTCCATTGTCAGTACTCAGTACAATCTGCTATTTACGTCAATAATGTTCAACTGCTGATATTCTTTTCTACATCAAATATCTAAATTATTTCTTACAATCATCTTTGTCACATGTATGGCTTATGAACAAATAACTTGTAACTATTGCATGGAATTATCAATTTACAAATGTATCCCCAAGGGCGTATTTAGAGGGGGCACGGGGGCACGTGCCCCCCTAAATCCTAGAAAGTAAAGATTTTTTTTCAGAAAAAGGCATATAATCTTAAAAATTCTTTGGAGCAATTATGTAGTACCCAAGAAGTGTAAACTTGGGGCTCCCGTTTGTTGCTGGTTAATCAGGAGGCCTCAGTAGAAAAATTCACACGGGGGATTAGGAATATTTATAAGGGACGTTTTCCCGAATTGACCACGAGTAGTCAATAACGACCAGAAGCATAGGGGACGATTTTGTCCCTTATAAATATTCCTGCAAAACATGCTACTGAAGGCTCCTTACTAAAGACAAAGAAAGTTTATACTCCTTGGTATTACCTATGCTTAAATATATTTTTAAAAAGAAAAATTTCTTGCCTTTCGGGCAAAAAAATCATGTTTGGAAAATGTTATTTAAAATTATTTTCGAAATTTCCGCAATATGTTTTATGTTTGACCACATATAGATTAAATTAGCAAAATTTCTCGCGCTACGCGCGAAAATGAGTCACTTATGGCAATATTATTTGGTGTGCCCCCCTTGATCAAATTCTTGGATACGCCCTTGATTACCTGTATCACAATTCGTTCTCTATTAATATCACATTTATTAAATAAGAAAGAATTTTGGATGCCAATATTTGTCAGTTAACTTGTAATTTGTACTACATATTCATCTGATAATCTTAAAATAAAAAGGTAAAAACCTGTAAAAAACACGGTTAGACCAAGCAAGGAAAACTGGAAAACAAGAGTTCTAATTTCCAATAAGATTTCTAACATTTCTAAAATCATTTTTTGCTTGCCTACCGGTAAACGCACAAATTTTGGCAAAATCAATAGCAGTATTTTATGGCTATCCTCCATGCTCAAAATTTTGATTTTTAATCGGGGAAACGTACTGAGCACTGACGCTAAATAAATTTGATTGGTCGATTTTTATTTTCCAACTAAGCTGTTTCCGACTGGGGTGTATTTTATATTTCCACATGTTGTTGTCTACTCATTGTTTTGGAACGCCATATATATGCAAAATATATACTAAATACAGTGCTCACCAGCCCATTTGAGACTGAGCCTGGCGGTTGATGCAATGGAAGCAATCTCTCATTGGTTAATAAATGACTAAAATGACGTCATTTATTCAAATACGGGTCTCCTGATTGACTGAATAAAAATTCGTGATCATCGAACAAATTAACAAATCACTTGACCCATATTTAAATAAATGACGTAATTTTAGACATTTTTTGTCCAATGAGAGAATGCTTTCATTGCTTTCATTTTTACAAAATTGTTCTATACATTTTTACCTCACTTTTTTTCTGTTTCCCCGTTATGAGGACAAATGATCTAAGTTCAAGGGTTTAAAAAAATGACGATAGTCATCAGTACCCCAATACCAACCTGGCATCTGGATCCGCTATACAATCAACGAAACAGTTAAAATACCAATGTTAAAATATCTGTTGTGGTCATGGAAATTCGGTATATATTGGCCTGTTTCTATATTGTATTTCTTGCATGACAGCACCTAGTAGACGGATTGCCAGAAAAGCTCTTTAATTACTCCATAATGCAATACTACAAAAATAATTAAATAAAGTATACCCTTTCTGAGAAGGATAAGTATATAACAAGGTGGCCTTTAAAGTGACATGACTGTGCAAGGAGGTGGGGAAATTCTTATGTACCACACTTCTAAACCTTAGAAGTGGTAACTTCACTTCTAAGGTTTATGATTACGGCAGAGGTGTCATTCAAGGTTCTGTTTTATGACCAATTTTATTCAATATGTTTATAGACACCCTTACTAACGACCTTGAAAATGTCAATATAAAATTTATTTTATTTGCAGAGATCTAGTAATTTTTACAGCTCACGAATCGCTGTCTCTAGTCGCTGACATCTTACAAATAACAAATAACCTTATTGAAGTGTGGTGTCGTAATAATGGCATGCAAATTAATCACTCAAACGTGTCTCAAAGTCTACAACTAAAACTACTGATTTGTCTTTAAATATTCTATGTAATGGACACCCGATTGAAAAAGTATTACAATTCAAGTACTTAGGTGTCCATCTTGACCCTCACCTTAATTTTAATATTCACTTTCAAAGTGTTGAAAGTAAATATTCATCAGCAATTGGTGCCTTACATAAAGTTAAGCGATTAGTCCCCTTCAATGTTTTTATCTTATTAATAAACTGTTATGTCTTACCCATTTCCGATTATGCTGTCTCAATCTGGGGTCCAACAAAAATTAACCAATTGCAAATTTTGCAAAACAAAATCAATAATTTGCTATGTATTTTCCACTATCCTAAATTCTATAAATACTATACTAAAAAGTTCTGGTCTAATGCAGCTAAAGATGGTTCTCTAACTTTGTCGAAACATCAATGTAATACTGATCATTCTAATGTAAACTATTGGTACTTTTTTGAAAAGGGAAATATGTTAACTACCACTGAAAGACTCTATTTTTTAACACTTACGTGTCTTTACAAATGGGTTATATCCAATTACACTATCAAAGAGCTATGTACCTATATTAAACCTGCTCCCAATCCGAGTCTTAGCCTCTCAACTAGATCCACTAGGCAAGACAACAATATTCCAGTTATTGCACATAGTACGGCTCTGTTTGCCAAGAGCCCCTTATGCTATGCAATAAACTCTTGGAATTAGATTTAGAATTTGGAACTACAAAGTATGGAATGTATGGCTATGGAAATCCCACAGCGTATGGAAATCTGGTATACGTAATTTGGAATTAAAAACAGAATGGGTTAAAAACAGAATGGGTTAAAAACAGAATGGGTTAAAAACAGAATGGGTTAAAAACAGAATGGGTTAAAAACAGAATGGGTTAAAAACAGAATGGGTTAAAAACAGAATTGCTTAAAAACAGAATGGGTTAAAAACAGAATTGCTTAAAAACAGAATGGGTTAAAAACAGAATGGGTTAAAAACAGAATTGCTTTAAAACAGAATGGGTTAAAAACAGAATTGCTTAAAAATTTTTGCCTGAGACAACCGTATAGGACAGCGCATTGGTTACACAAACAACGAAGTTTGCTGATTTTTAAAGCCCCCTCTCCCTAGCCATTTTGAAGACAATTGTCAAATGCTGTACACGTCTACCCTCTTTTCAAAAACATTTAATATTTTTTGACACAAATAAAGCTTTACTATTTTAATGTTTTTCCAATTTTTCCATTCCATTTTCCAAGTATAAATTTTTTGCTCTTAACTAGATTAAACCAAAAATGGTACAGGCTTCGGTTGAATTTCCAAAACTTTGAAAACTTAAAACGCAAAAATAAATAAAAACGGCAAAACCGTAAAAAAAGAGTGAGACAAAAAGAAAAAATCTTCTAAATGCACTTGAAAGGAAATAACAAGGAATACATAAAATTATGAAATAGTTTAGAATATTTCCAACTAATATTTTAGATGTGGTTTTTTCTTTGGGGCTCACTCGAAGCAGTTGACGTAAATGCAAAGTGTCTCTAAGGAAGGTTACCTGACGGGTAGGTGGTGAAGATTGGAACCTTTCTACAATGGCTCTGCAAAATAGACTACGGGGCGTTAACGAGGCAACCAAGATACACCTTGAATGGTTTGCCTCCTGCACCATCTCCAAGCCTACTATGAAGATTGTTGAACCTTCGTACTGGCCTTAGAGACTACTTAATACCCTTGAGTGCCCGTATTGTAATTACTTCCCTTCTAAAATTAAGCAACAAAAATGTATTGAGATGCTCCTTTAGGAAGTTCACCATCCAACAGAATACCATGCAAGTCCTTCCAATGAGCTAAACAAATTAGAAATCTGGAGGATTGCCCGATAGGGAGACGACCTTGGCTGGCTATGCTGCCTTCAAATTCGTCAAATTAAATTTGAAGGGAGAATGAATTTCCATTTTGCATGCCTGGTGGAAAAGCCAACCTTATAGATCTTAAGGCTTGTAACTAAGGCTACAACGACTTTGCAGACATTTGCAGACACAAAACTGGCAGCTAGAAACCAGTTTTAAATAGCAAAGTGCCACCTGTACCCGCCAAAAAAGTGGCCATGACAACTAGTAAAAGCACCTTGATTTAGTGTTTAAAACCATATTAGTATACTCCATCACCTGGTAATAGTGCTGTGGTTCCTTCGCAATCGCAAGAAACTTTAAATTATTTAATTTATTTAATTTACGGAATTGCTTCGAGTGAGCCCCAAAGAGAAAACCATGTCTAAAATATTAGTTGGAAATATTCTAAAATATTTCAAAATTTTATGTATTCCTTGTTATTTCCTTTCAAGTGCATTTAGAAGATTTTTTCTTTTTGTCTCACTCTTTTTTTACGGTTTTGCCGTTTTTATTTATATAGTTTTCCTGGCACTTTATAAAGATTTCCCGATTATTTGTTCCAGTTTTTAACTGATTCCCCCGTGTAAAATTTGTTAGTCTCCTCACATGTATAGTAAATAAATGCCAATTCTATTCCTATAGTCATATTGGGAACCTTTTCTGATTGCCTTATATGCAAGGTGGTCTCTAAGGTTACGTGATGGGTATAGAGGTGGTGAAGATTGGGGCCTTTTTACACTGGGTCTGTAAAATAGGCTACGGGACAGTAACAAGGCAACCAAGAAATTCCTTCAATAGTCCCGTCCCGTAGCTGATTAAAACTCTGCAAAACCGTCCCGTAGCCTATTATGAAGATTTTTGAACCTTCACCACCTCCTTACCCAGCCATGTTACCTTAGAGACCACCTTGCTTATATGACTATTTCTAATTTTCCTCATAACTGTTATCTCCCCGTTCGCAAAACGGGTTAAAAAGTCTAGTAATTTAGTATTATTTATTTAACCATTGTCAGAAAGCTGCAAAAGTAAGCTACCCCAGACAGGACTCGAACCTGCATCTCCGGCAATCCGGGCCATTGCTCTTCCATTTGAGCTACTGAGTGTAGTATTACAATTGCATCTGACTGAACCTAACCTAATACTTCGTGCTTCAGCACACCATGGTAATTTGGTCACTTCGGACGTCACTTATTCATTTGAGATGTACATGAAATTTAAATTCTGAACAGCCAGAGATGGGGTAAAGAAAGCAATGAATTAAATTTGTAGTAACGGTCTTGAAATTGTATTCTTACTTGCATTTGTGAGACGTTACTAGAGGACACAGTTATTTTTTGGGTGCAGGTGGTGCTACAATTGCACGTTTGACGAGTAATTTCAGAGTTGTCATGGAAACGTAGACCAAATGACTCCATTTGCCTTGCTGAAGTGGCATTCCAGAAAGTTTCCGAGAAAACAATGGGATTTGTGCCGAGGGTGAGTTGAGATTTGACAAGAAGGAAAAAGAGGCAACACGTGCAGAGCAGCATTTCACTCGATCAATTACCACTGGCGACTGCAGTCCAATCTCTTCCACTTCCACATTTATTTCGCTCCTGCCTCCGCACACCACTCATGCCCACACCTTCATTTATTTATTTCCTTTGCGCAGTTAACAATCTAACCGTATTGCACTAACTCATCCTCACCTAGTCACCTAATAATATGACGGGTCCAGAATTAGAAGTAACAGTTACAAATTTATTTCATGACAACAAAAATTAAACAAAATTTTAGGGAAGTTTCATATAATATTGGCACATCAATTTATTTGCAAACTCTGCAAATTAAAACTTTTTAATATGGAATATTACCTTAAAGTAAACAAGTAACCCACATAATCTTTAGCCATATCTTTAGAAAATGAGTAAGCCTGGATGCATAAAATGCATAAATATTCATAAATATTCTAATTTATGAATATTTCGCTAGCTTATGAACAATCGCAATTTAGGAAAACTGATTAAAGCTCGAATTCATTGCTACACTAATGTACGCCATTAATCAAGTTTGGGATAACTTTCCAAAAATCATTTTTATACTTTGATTAATCCTACCACCTGCACTAGCCAAAATAGCTTCAATTTTTCCCATTCAACATTTTAATCTTTTTAAAATTTTTCTTAGTTTGACAAAATTTAGATATGATACGTTACTTCATTTGTAGTCATGGAATTAAAAGATTTAAGGCTTTTACAGCTGAAAAGTGAATATTCAAATTCTCACAAAAAAATAATTTAATGAAGTTGATATTCCGTGTACCGAATGTAATATCCCTATCCATATCGGACGAACCGGAAGTGGTACAGCAAAACTGTTGCCACCAATGCAAAGCCAATGCAAAGTTACATTGAAAATTTCAATTTGAAGTACAAAAATGTGCCCGGTTTCGGACAGACAATAATATTTTGCTGCAATCCATGATATATAATCCATATATAATTTTCCTGGATTTTTCGTAAAAATCAAACAAGGTTGAACTACTTTTCGGGCATTTTCTTCGAGATAACAGAAATTCCAGAAAATTCCAGAAAACTTGAAAATTCAACCTTGTTCGGTTATTGCGAAAAATCCAGGAAAAATCGCTCATATATCATGGATTGCAGCTGTGAACATATTATTTTAGAAAAGTTTATTTCTCTGCCTGTCGGAAAGAATTCGAAAACCGGGTACTTTTTTGTACTTTTACTTTTCACCGAATTACTTGACCCATTTACCGTCAACCGATTTTGGCCAAACTAGAGATTTCTAGAAACTATTTTTACTGTGGTTTAAATAGCCACATACCTATTATTTATGAATATTATTATGAAACACAGTTTTAACTTTGGAAAACTGAATTTCAATAGGAATATTTATCAAGTGCATATGCTCAATTACAACAGAGATTTTATAAAAAAAATTTTTCTAATATATATTCATCTAATTTTCAAAACGAAATAATGAAGACAACTTCACGATTTATCGATACTGCGATTATACGCACCTTTATCTCAGGTGCTGAAATTGCACTCCGGTTTTGGTTATTTTTCAATGCAATGGTTGCTAATACCCTTTACATTCAAATCAATACATTGAAATTACTTATACAGTTTACGTTATCCATTTTCAATACATTTTTTTTACAAATTTAAGGAAAAAATATCAAATGTTCATTCTGTTTTAAAACGCTTTTTCGATTTCCCTTCCCTTGTGTTTAATTTGAATTTGGATTTCAATGTAACTTTGTATTGGCTTTTAAGTGGTGTTAACAGTTTTGCTGTACTACTTCCGGTTCTTCCGGAACAGCTATAGACCTTAGTTGTGGACCACTCTGTAGTTAGGACACCGGAGTTAGGATACTTATACAGGGGAAGTAGGCGCGCATCCAGATAAAGGAATTAAGTCCATAAAAAATGAATAACAAAATAAATAATAATAAATCACTTTTAAATAAATCAAATTATGGCAAATGGTAACATTAAATCATCCCCATAGGAAAACTATCTTTTTAATCGGGGAAACGCACTGACTACTGACGCTATTGCTCAGTGATCGGTTTTCAACCGATGTATGCATTTAACAACCCCTCCAAAATCTGCCAGCACGGATTCTCCAGAAACTAGCAATTTCTCGGCAAAAAGTGTAGAATCGAAATCGGTAGATAATTCTTCGAAGGTGTGCGCATTCAGGTTTTTAGACCTGTCAGGTGTCAACTTTAGTCGTAGCAACCCGAAGAATCGAATTTGAGTTTGTTTGGTCACTAAAATTCAATTTCCTTAAGTTACAGTGTACAATTTGCACTATTTTATTCCTTTTTCTTTATACTATTTAATAGATGAACAAACAAAGGTTATTCAATGTGCATAATGCCACTTTTATATTCAGGTAGTACAAATTGCACCTTTCGGTGACAATGTTGTACTACTACTGTACATTGCTAAATTGACTAATTCCTTTTGCAACAGTGACGGCTACCAGTCTGCGGGTGTCAAGGGTCAAGGACAAGGGCCCTTGAAAAAAAATTAATTCTGTTACTACCCTAAATAAAATAATTTGAAGAACAATAAAATTATTACAAAATAGCAATCAATGCAGCTACTACACAAACCAAGGTGTTTAAATATTTCTTTTAAAACCTCAATATACCGGTGACGAAGATTTTGATTGCAATCAACGGCATTTAAATATTACAGGTCGCTATCCTCAAGAGTAAATCATATTAACAACTAGCCACCGTCATTTAAATTATGAATTCAAATATTTTGCGAATTAAACTCGTTTGCATAAATAAAATATTTTGAAATGCAGATTTTAACTTTTTCATATGAATACAAACTTTCCTGAGTAAATTAATATTTTAGGAATAAATCAAAACTCAAACAAATGACTAAATTCATATAATAATTACCGTTCTAAAATATTTACAGTAAAACTATAAAATAAATAAATCAGTTAAAAAGTGGACAAAAATAATCGGGGAAACCTCTATGAAGTGCCAGCAAAACTATAAAACAAGAAGTTTATTTTAAAAGCTAAAGTATTTTATTGCACCCATATCAAATTCATCTTTCATTGAAATCGGCTAAATATTTTTTACGAATTTTCTTCTGTTTCCCCGTTATGCAGACAAAACAGCTAAGTGCAAGGATTTTCAAAAATTAATATAACTAATAACTACCAAGTATCGCACTACACCTATAGATTCTTCCATACAAATGGCGAAAATTAGAAGTAATGGAGTTTTACCTTAACTTTCCGTCATGTTGAAAATAAATGTACTACCCTGTTTTCGTAATCTATTAATAACTCATTAACATTTTAGGGTTTTCAGTGATGGTCATCCAATGTGACATAAACAACTTCTACAATCCTTGACATAAAGACCTGTGCCAGTAATTGAAATATATTAAGCTGACAAGTAAATTACTAATTTGGCTAACCTACTTTCCTAGCCTACAAGACCGATAAAATACAAATTTTGCACTCAGATTCGGTACATATTTGGTCTGCTTCTATATTGCATTTTCTGCATGTCAGTACCTTGTAGGCTATTCGCCAGGACAACTCGAGTCACATTGTACAATACAATACTACGAAATAAAATTTTTAGCATTTGCCATTTGCATGCTTTTCTGAGAAGTGAAATTTATAAGCAGGTGAAGAAGATTTTCGAATCTTCATAACAGACTACGGGACAGTTTAGAAGAAAAGCTAATTGAAGAGTTTCTTGGGTGCCTCTTTATGGTCCCGTAGCCTATTTTGTAGACCCAGTGCTACAGGATTCCAATCTTCACCACCTCGCAACGTTACCTTACAAAAACCCTCTGGTATCGCTCTTTGTCTGCATAACGGGGAAACAGAAGAAAATGCGTAAAAAATATTTAGCCGATTTCAATGAAAGATGAATTTGATATGGGTGCAATAAAATACTTTAGCTTTTAAAATAAACTTGTTTTATAGTTTTACTGGCACTTCATAGAGGTTTCCCCGATTATTTATGTCCAGTTTTTAACTGATTTATTTTTAATCAATGTGAATGAGCCTATAGGATATCTCCAAAATGACGAAAATCAAACCAATCAGAAAATGCTTCCATTGCACCGTTCGCCACTTGTCTCTAGTGGTGACTGTCACTGTAAGTCCATAAAAATGAATAACAAAATAAATAATAATAAATCACCAGAGACTCATCCCATAAAACGCCATGACAATGACAATCTGACAAGATTGTCGAATTGTCACTATTTTACTTGTCAACGGTTGACATAGCTCCTACCCTCTGTCTAGAAAATCGCGACAATTCGACAATTGTGTCAGATTGTCATTGTCATGGTGTTTTATGGGATGAGTCCCAGATGACGATTTGCATGCAAAAATGCAGAAGGACGTTGAAAATATGTTTCGTGTTTATTCAGGACATTTCAGCGCACTTGTTTCTATGTACAAGAATTAGGAAATTGTTCAATCTCGACAATAATTGGGTTTAAAGGAGCTCATTAGTTTAAAAATACGATAGGAAAGACACGTTGCAACTGCAAAGAAAGGCTGCAAAGAAATTCATTCGTCGTCCCTGAGGTTTTCCCACTGCCCCTCGAAGACCTGCGGGGAGTTGTTGGGATTGCAGATTGCTGTCGAGTGTCTGGAGTTTCTGCCATGGGTCACGTGGTGCATGGTGAGGCTGTTGAGGCTGTTGAGGCTGTTGTACTCGTTGATGTAGCACTGCTTGGCGGGGGAGTCCTTGTGAGAGGCCGAGTGACCGCCGTCCGATTGGTCGCTCCCGGCCAGCAACACCAGAGACTTGGCGAGGCGCACGATGTAAATGTAGAGAACGGACAGGTGCACGAAGCTGTACACCAGGTTGAACAACAGCATCGCGATCTGCTTCGTCTTCTCCGCGGGGGGCAGTTGCTCGAAGGCCACCACGATCAGCACAAAGTGCGTGATTAGGATCAACACCTGCAGCATCGTGAAGCCCCCCACCGACACCTTCAGCACAGTCAGCGAACCCTGCAGTCACAATACACTAATTGGCATGTAATTTAAACTAATTGCCATGGAATTTAAACTAATTGCCATGGAATTTAAACTAATTGGCATGTAATTTGAACTAATTGGCATGTAATTTAAACTAATTGCCACGGAATTTAACTAATTGCCATGGAATTTAAACTAATTGCCATGGAATTTAAACTAATTGGCATGTAATTTAAACTAATTGGCATGTAATTTAAACTAATTGGCATGTAATTAAAACTAATGAACCAGTAACGCTTAATTAAAAGTTAGGTAGAAATTAAATAAAGTTTTCAGTTTCCATAATTAAGTAACTCATTTTTACCTAAAACAATGAGCCAGTACGTGTAAACTAATCGACCTGTACGCCTAAAACAGGTTTTCACCTAGTTATTTATTTATTGTACTCAAATCAAATTCGTATTTATTTACATGTCATGACAATTAACAGATATAAAGAAAATCCATACAAATTCACAGGATCAACATCAGCAGACATATACATTCTTTCTTTCCAAAATCATTAGCCGTTCTACCTCATTGATTAACCCAGCTAAAGTCAAATCTGCGTATACAAATTTCCTGGGTAACTTACTCCAAGCTATAGCTGAGGCATGCATTACAGATTTTTCAGTCAAATTAAATTCAAAGAAAAAAATTAAGGAATATAAATTATATATCTTGGTGGCTATGATCACAAATCACCCAAAAATGAAATATGAATAGCTCAGCAGAAAAATCCCGTATCTCGGTTGCCATATTATTGATTACGCTTTATTCAATTTTATATATTTGTCCGCCCAAATAAAAGCGGGCTTATACCACTTTTAATTTTGGCCTGCCGGTTTGTCTGTCCGTCAGCTTTACTGAGGAAGGATATACTGTCAGCATTTCACAGTATTGTCCGTGTGCTCACTATTTCAATTTATACGGTTTATGAAAACGGTTATAACCAAATTATATTTATTGAAATCAAGCAACAAAAACGTATAATCTATATTTAAATTCTATTATAAAATAATTTTCCTAAAGATTTATAGGGACCTGCCCTACATTTATTTTATTTTTATTTATTATTATTTATTTTGATTTATTTTGATTTATTTTCGTATCGTGAATGCCCGGGTTATATTACTTTTTAAATTACTTACATCCATACCATTGCTCGCTATAACAAAACCAGCAGTGTCTTATTTTTGAATTTGGGAGAATGGAAAATCTGAGAAAATGGTAAACTTCGACTATTAACAACTGCTGAAAATTAAAGACTTTAATAAAGCTATTATTTAGTATTTAGCATTTTGTATTAAAGGTAACCCTTTTACGTCGTACTCAGATAGATAATTTTTTCCGAACAATTCGCAAACATAAATTCAAAAATGAAATCCGTGTGCAGAAATCTTAATTTTTGAATCATTTGACAGTCTTAACATTTGAATATCAAAATTTTACGACATTAAGACGACTGCCGTAACGCGAAAGAGTAGAAAATGTTATTCCTACCATCTGGGTAAAATCACTTTAGTCAGCGTTTTCGGTATTTAATTCCAAAAGTTGTGGTTTCTGCTGACGGATTCCTTCATTTTAGAAATTAGCATAGGCAGATTGCCTTGGGAGCAAGATGAGTACAGTCATAGCACCCTGTTTACCAGAGGTGGTGAATTTTGATCATCTTCAGGAATAGGGTGTGGCACCGTTATCTCGTTATGGCTTTTAGTACTCATGGATACCCATTAACACCAGTTTGCGACTGATGTGGGGAAATTTGTCCCAAACCGTGTCCCCGTAATCCTAATGTAAAACGGTCCAACTTTCATCACCTCTGATACATAGAAAGGTATGACTGTAGTCGTCTTGCTTGGGAGGCAAATAATTATCTCAAATCTGCGATAGCCATGCATGCGAAGGGTTATCGTATTTGTTAGTCGTATCTCTTTCAGCGGTGTGTTTGCGACGGCTTCGTTAGTGGGGTGGTGGCTAGTTTTTTATAATTTTTTTAAAAATTGGCCATGGTTACTACAACAGTTTAAAAAAGCATCCGCGAGATAAGGGATTTTTCTGCTGAGCTATTCATATAATGAAATACGAAATGCAATTTGGCCATAGCAGCATCCCAACACTTCTGCAGTAATAATACTTAACTGGTCCGGTTTTGTTTTCATTTTTATAACTAAAAGTCCAAGACTTGTTTACAAATTTGTCAGCTTCTTCGTAGTCTGCGAAATGTTTCTTATACTCCCACTTTGGCTTCTCTTTTTGAGTCATTTTGCTCGAATGTAGTCAACTACTGAACTGTCCACACGAACTGTCACTAAAAATAACAGTTTGGAATTATCTTTTTTCTTTACAGCTATCTGTTTACATATTAAATAATATGGACATGCCTTTTGTAGAGTAGTGGAGTTGTAAGTTGACCTCACGTTTCTACATAAATATATATATTATAGATGCATTTAGTACAATCCCACCTTTTCCTTTAAATACTTATTTTATAGTCGTACTGGTTGTTGCATTTATACTACATACTGGCTCATTATTTTACTTACATAACATTTTCATTTGTTTACCACAAACGACGCATTCATTTTACCAGACAGAAATATGGTACCGGCTTCATTAGTTTATTTTGCAGGCCCATTAATTCCCAGCCATAGTTAAGGCATCTCCATGGATACACAACTCCTACTATTAGGAATCTAAACTGTTGGTGCCCTTCGTGCATACAAAGGAGGATCAAGTAGGGATTGCCACGTGGGGGATTTCTCAGGTTTATAAGTTAAATTAAGAACGCTAAATTAATAACGATCGTAAAATTCTGTAAAATCATTGGCTAATTTTCACACTAACTTTAGTAACCAAAAGTTTTGATTGAGTATCCTACCCCTGTATTCTGTAATTAGTTGTCATGTGGTGATAAATGGAAGTAGGGGTAGGGGATTTTTTTCCAAAAACGTCCCTTATAGACCAGCAATATCCCCCAGTTGGAAATCTCTACTTGATCCTCCTTTCTATGCGCGAAGGACACCATGCCAACAGTTGACTCCTTGGGGACTACGAAGTTTGTAAACAAATAATTTATGTATTCTTTGAATACATAAATTCCTAAATGTGCCTGCCCGAGATGACTACAAAATATAAAAATACTGAAATTGTACCGCACCATACTGGACATTATTCTTGCACTACCAGATCAGAAAATGCACCAGCAATAGCAACACAAAACAATATCACAACAAACCCAAGGTGCCTAGACAACCCCTAACTAGGTAATGCCATACTAATAAACATAAAAGGATTCGACCATTTTATTAGGACCACTTACATTTATGTAAAACAATGTTTTCAAACAATGTCTTTTAGAAGCAACATTAAAAAATATTTTCAATATTCTACCTTTTTAGAAAATTTATATATTTCAGTAAATTTTTGTATTAAAAAATACCAAAATTATTTCGGCTTTGAGACATTTTTTACAATATTTCGCTTGTTTTACCGAAAAAATATTTATTTTGAAAAATTGACCAGTTTTTCGTGTGTAAACATTTTTTTCAAATGGAAAAATGATTTACAAAATATTTCTTCTCAAAATGCTTTTTGGCTACTTGCTGAATAAAAAATTATTTTGATTTTTAAGTCAATACGTTCGTTAGTTTAAAGAAATGTTTTGTAAATGTTTTCCCCTTTTTTGAGAAAATACAAAATAAATATTTTTGAAGTTTAAGAAAGTAAATGTCCGACACATGCTTATGAGGGACGAATATGCAACACTTTCAACCATTGAGTTATTCTACTCAATGAATCCCCTTTCTGCTGTCTAATTCCAAACTTGACACCGACCGAATCCTATTATGTTTATTAGTATGGCATCACCTGTAGAGAAAATACGTTGTCTAGGCACCTTGAACAAACCTGTAATGTAACACAACATGCATTATTTTTATAACAACATAAGCAAACTTGGCAACTTTGTAAAATTTTTTGAAATATGATTAGATTTGACCATTGGCGGGCTGTTTATTATTAGGTGGCCCCAGGTGCTTTTAGTTGTCAAGGCTCCTCTTTCTGGGGGTACAGATGGCGACTTCCCATTTAAAAGTGGTTTCCAGCTGCCAGTTTTGTTGGTCCAAATGTCTGTAAAAAACTGGCAGCTAGAAATTTGTTATTTTTACCCTGGCATCACCTGGTATTTATAAGCACCTTGAGGTGGCCAAGGAAATTTTTTAGTAAAATGTCTAGTCCCCTTCTTCTACTCATACCCTCAATTATTAATTTATTATACGTAATATTTTGTGTTTATTTAGTGAAATTGTGCCGAAGTTCGCAGAAACATAGATTTGCATAGAAGTTGTGTCCAATTACAATAATGAATTATTAAACTAATAATTAATTACAATAATTAATTACAATAATTAATTATTAAACTAATAATTAATTACAATAATTAATTGTTAAACTAATAATTAATTACAATAATTAATTATTAAACTAATAATTAATTACAATAATTAATTACAATAATTAATTATTAAACTAATAATTAATTACAATAATTAATTATTAAACTAATAATTAATTACAATAATTAAGTATTAAACTAATAATGAATTACAATAATTAATTATTAAACTAGTAATTAATAAGAATAATTAATTATTAAACTAGTAATTAATTACAATAATTAATTATTAAACTAATAATTATTGTAATTAATTATTAAACTAATAATTATTGTAATTAATTATTAAACTAATAATTATTGTAATTAATTATTAAACTAATAATTATTGTAATTAATTATTAAACTAATAATTATTGTAATTAATTATTAAACTAATAATTATTGTAATTAATTATTAAACTAATAATTTTATAATAATTAATTATTATAATAATCGGAATTACTATCTTTATTTAACAGATAAGATATTCATCTTAAGACTGCCACCAAGGATATTGTTATTGTGTTGTCAAATAATAGCTTACTCATGAAATCCCGGAGGAAAACTCTCATAATTATCACCACCTGTAAATGAGTAAATTGGTATCCATGGAGATCATGTACCTTGGGGCATATACAAAGATGGGGCACAATACCTTTTCGAGACCTCTGAAAATGAGTAGACCGAAACTGAGGACGAGGAGTCCGTAGGCTAAAAGTATTGTCGTTATTGCCATTGTTGTCACCTGAAATAGAGTCACATTACAACGGTCATTTTTCAAATCACAAAATTACCCCTGGCTACGATTACTTCTCGTCACTGTTGTGTACAATTTGACGAGGGTCGTGGTCATAGTTGGGCAAAATACTTGTATTTTGAAAATACATATATTTAAAATACTGTATTTTAAATACATTTTGTATTTTGTGATTTGAGATTTTCAAAAAAATCATTTTGTATTTTGAGGCTATTTTTGGTCTTTGAAAATACAAAATACTTTTCGAAAATTTTATTAAGTTTGGGAGTTAATAATGAAAAAAATTCAATTTTTCATATAGATTTTTGTAAATGCAAGCAATTTTTGGAAAAAGTAAGTTTGGCCTTGTGAAAGTAAAGAATCAGAGACTGCCATGTAAACCGGACAAATTTAGGCAAAATCGATAACAATATTTTATGGCTACTCAAGGAGAATACTTTTATACTCCTTGGAACTATTCTTAATATTCAGTAGTTTAATGTTGAACTTCTGGCAAACATATGGGCATTTAAAAGAACAAACCAACTTTTTAAAGCTTTCTCCTTGTCACACTATACTGATATGAATTGTCAATAGTCTTGTACATTATTTACAATTAGTATTATTGTCCTGCTGCACGATAGTCTTTTGGGTTCTATCCCTACTTGTACTTTACGAAATTTGTATTTCCTGTTTACTAAATGTCAGAATTTGAGCACACCCCAACACAGATGAAAGATGAAAAATATTCTAGTTAAAGTCCCTTCACGGAACCGATTTTCCGAATTTGGCCAACTAGAATTCTTATAATGAAAACAAAATGGCCGCCGGTTCTCAAGGAGCCAATGCAATTGTATATTTTACAAATAATATGTTCACCCAATGAGCGACAAGAAAACTTTCCGGTTCCCGTCACTTTTGTTCGTATCTAGAAGAATTGGACGGTAAAACTGCTCTAGTTTTATTCAGAGTTGCCATTTAACACTACTTTACAAAAATAATAGGTAGAGCATCTAATTGGGTTTTGTGTCAGACAGTTATCAAAATTTGATAGGTTTTAGGGGTTTTAAGATTTTATCAACTGAATTTGTCCGTTTACCGGGTAGAAGAACAAGAACAAGAGAACATGATTTAAGAAATTTATGATAAAATTGTTTATTAATTATTTATTGTACCGCATTGGTTTCTTTAAAAATTGAATTACAATTGAATACTTTAATATTACTACCTTTAATTTGAAAAATTGAATGTATTTTGAAATTGTATTTTGAAATAAATAATAATAAATAATAATAAATAATAAATAATTAGTATATTTTGTACCGGAAAAAATGTACAGTATTTTGTATTTTGAGAAAATTTCGAATGTATTCTGTATTTTGAATTTTAAAATTCAAAAAAATGTATTTTGAGAAAAGTATTTTCAAAATACTTTTGACGCATTTTGCCCAATTATGGTCGTGGTCTTGGAAGCAATCGCTCTTTGAGTGAAAACCAAGATGGTTACCTAGGACACTGACGATATTAAGGTGGCCTCGTAGTGAAGACAAAACAATCAAAGTTCGCTTTTTTCATTTTTTAGAAATTAGGTCCAAATATCCAATTTTGAGCCAAATGAATAGTACCAATATTTCAATATGGACCACAAGTGAAAAATGGGATGTTTCTATCGTCAGAATTATCAGTAACCTAGGTAATCATTTTGGGTAAAAACTGAATAAAATGGCGTAATTTATTGAAATAGAATAGACGGAATTTGATGACTGTCGATGTCATGGAAACATTCTCTCATTGGGTATAAAATGAATAAAATGACGTCGTTTATTCAAAGAAATGATTGACTGAATAAAAATTGAAGAAATTAAAAAAAAATTTAATTACTACAAATTTAATTAAAAAATGTTTGGAGGGGTCATCCAAGAACTTTCTGCGATGATTAATAAATAACGTCATTTTATCAATTTTCCTTAATGAGAGAATGCTTCAACACTTTCGGACTACAAGTAATTAAGTCGCTTTGGTGTAACCAAAGTTACGTTGCAATAAATATAAAATGTTACGTTCACTCCAATAAATATAAAATGCCTGGTTTGGTTAAAGTGGTTAGGAAGACATGTTGATCAAAGAGATAAATGTAACTCACATTGTTATAGTCCAATACTTCAAAGAGGAGGTCATAGAGATACTTGAGAAAGAGTGCCAGTCCCAAAAGCTGCAATGTCAAAGGGTCAAACACAAATCAAATCCTTGCCAAATCATTCAACCATCCGCACTTATCAAAACCATTATCTGCCAATTCATCAATGAAATCAATTCACCCCTCTTCGCCAAGCACCAAGGTGTCTCCATGTGTGCAATTCTACACTATGTAAGGGTGATGAATTACAGCATTCTTGACAACCGCCTTGCTAGTGAACCTCAGGCAACATTGAGGTTTATTTTTAAAACTCTAAATTTCAGCCTCTTTTATTTCACTTTGCACAACTCGATAGAGCAAAAGTGAAATTATCGGCTCAATTTCTATAGTAAGGACTATGAAATCAGCCAAATTTGGTTGTTCGTTTTTGTTCCTTTTGGAAATAAACAATTTCAAAAATTGGAAAACATCAAATTTTGACCTTGTCATTTCCTGACAACCTCGGTCATGTCTTATATTAATCGAAAGCTGCTTTTAAGAGCTTTCGAAAGGAATTAGTCTTAAGGCTGAGTCTACCCCTAAAGAGCGTATTCTAAATTCTGTGATGAAGAAATGACCTTGAATGAAAGATAATCATAAAGCGTGTCTGCCACAATTGCAAACAATAGTAAACAAATAAGCAGCTGTGTACTGTGTATGCTTTATTTATTTACTCATTTCATTCCATCATATTCTGTACAATTAAGACTCGTTTCAGGTTTCCCCGAAATCCCAAAGTCATTGAGTAATAATCCTCATTGGCTTCGATTTTCAATGTAATTTTCAAAAATCCATATTTGAGGATTTTTTGAGACTTTGGAGGATCATGACTTAGAAATTCGAAAGGAGGACAAAAATATGTAGGGATCACAGCCTTTGTTTTTTGAAAATATATCTTCAATTACAAAAGCCATCATGTTTTATCTGTCTCACCATGTTATAAGGATAGGAACAAATTTTTGTGATTTTAACTTTTCAAATTGAAATAAAAGTTATATTTTAAGGTATTTAAAATTTTGAAGCGCTGTGGTCCCTCGGTCAAGAGTTGGAAAATTTCAAAGTAGCCACACCTAATTCACATTAGGTCAAATATATGAGTTATATGGAATTTAGATTTGCAATGTAAATGTGTAGACTCAGCCTTAACGCTGTACGTTGACCTGTTCAAAACTTATCAAGGGTAGCAGGTCAAAAACCTATAAACAAAAATACAGACCCCGCACAGAATTTCTCCCCTCAGCCATTGTGCGGTTTACAACCGGTATATGCATTTAACACCCCCTCCAAAATCTTTAGCCACGCATATCTCAGAAACTAGCAGCTTCTAGACAAAAAGTGTAGTATAAAAAAACGTGAATTCTTCGAAGCAGGTTGCGTTAGCTCAACAGACCTGTCCATGATCAACTTTAGCGGTAGCAACCGGAAGAATCGAATTGGCATTTGTTTAGCAAATAATTGGTTAATTTCCTTAGTTACAGTGCAACAATAGTGCAGAAAATGCAATAGTTGGAGTAATATTGCTTTTCACGTACTTAAATGTACCAATGCACAATGGGAATAATGTATTCCATAAGTTTTCACAAATAATTTTTTATTTCAATTCAGAGGTTGAGTATCGCTAAAAGCCGTTGAACGTTTGTAGCCCAGATATTTCCCGTCCTTCCTGTATTTTTTAAAAAATTTGTAGGTATAACCGCTAATGAGTTGCGATTTTTTTTGCAAATGGATTTTTACACCTAATATGATAGTCTGGTAGCCAGGCTGTTGTCAGGAATACGCGAACCTTAATTACGTCATTTTATTCATTTTCAGCCAAACAGGCAGGACGGCATGGCCCTTCCCATCAATTTGTCACTATAGATATAGTTCGTAATTAGGAATTTTAAAAATAATATGGGTAGTAGAAGAGCTCAAGGAAAGTACTTTATGGTAGTATTTTTAAAGTTATTTCCCCGTTTTTGTGAAATCCATAGTGATTAGGACATTATCAAAATCTTCGTTCAAAATCTTTGAAAACCTTTTTACAAACCTTTTAGTTGCAAACCTTTTTACGATTCTCTAAACGATACTTGACATAATGCCATTTCTCAATTGTTTAAATTAAAATACAATGTGCTTCAAAAAAGAGGAAGTTGCCCCCAGCAACTTCCCCTCCTCTGCCTACCAGGTGTTGACTTACCCAAAATAATAGGAAATTGCCACCCAGTTTCTTCATGGAGCATTCTTCATTCGACAAATTGGGTGCTGTGGAATACCGTAGTGTCAAGCCGCAAGAGTATAAAATTATTTGCTTTATTTATAATTTAATAATCTTAAGTTAACACTTTTCTCCTAGCAATGGAAAATTTAATTCTTCATGGAAACTCAAAAATATTAAATTTTGCCATGACAGCGCAAAATGGATGAAAATTTGTCAAAATATTAAATTTTGCCTTGGTAACTGAAAGTTATAAGTAGAAGCAACTAAAAATTAATTTGGCGCTTCCCACAAGAAGAAACAGCTTAAAAGTTAGCTTACCCCTTCATAAAGTGGGAAACGCCAAAAAGGTTAGCTTAGCGCTTTATAAAGTGGGAAACACCAAAAAGGTTAGCTTAGCGCTTCATAAAGTGGGAAACACCAAAAAGCATCCAAAATTGTGAATAGTACACCGCTTCCCAAAAAAGGACACACACCCACAAACTATATTTTACATCTAAAATCCCTTTTTGAGTATCTCATTCAATATAAAGTGGAAGCGGTGTAAAATATTTTTTACTATCACGCTAACAAACTACTAGAAGCGGTGTAAGATATTTTAGTACCCAAAACCCAATTTTCATATCTTATTGCTTATAAAGTGAGCGCGCGTTATCTCCGAAAGGGGTGGGGTGACCACGCCCATTTTAAATAGGGTGTGTTTAAAAATGGTGTTTACATAGGTACGTACATACGGACAGACAACAGGGTTCCATAAGTGAGCCTCTGGCTTGCTTATAATAAATACCCAATGGGAACATTGACGTAAAATTACGCTTTCTGTTGGTCAGTAATCGTCGTACGCGTTTTTCGATAAAATTTTACGTTGCTTTGTCGACCAGGTAAGGTTATGATCTAACGTTAATCTGTGTCGGCATACTAACGTTGACATAACGTTACCTAGCGGTGGAAATTTAACGAAATTATATTAGTCAAAAATATTCGTTGACATATCGTCATTTTTCGTCCTTATCAAACATTACTTCCACGCATGTGCACAGAGACTGTCACATGATTTTCAAAAGTGGCGTCTTTACACTTTTGGTGACGGTTAATCTTCAACGTGCGACTTACGATCTTCGTGTTTTACTAACAGAATGTTTTAAATTGTTCGCGTTTATCAAAATTTTCTCCTGCATCTTGGAAACAGGGTAATTTTTGTTTCATTTATTAATTCTAAAATGAATAAAAAGTGTGTGCCAGAAAAGAAAGAAGAATTAATTTAATTATTAAAAATATGTTAAATATTTTTAAGAATTCCAGAAGTCTGCCATCAGAAAACTGGAGTCGATAATGGCAGAAGTCAGAAAGATTAACGAAAAGCTTGCTACATCTCTCAGCCCTAATTGCGAGGACGTTGAAGGTCTACTAACTCTTTTCCTGAATTCATGTGAGGAATTAGAGCACCTGGATATTTTACTATTAGATGCTACTTACTTAACAAAATTGGTAAGAATGGTTTAGTATTACAATACTTGATTGAAAAGTTAACGCGATAAAATTTATCTATTTACCATTGAAACATAATTTTGGAATTTAAGGAAAGTAGGAATTTAAGTTGGAGGAAGAACACATAAAGATACGACATATGGAGCCCTGCAACTTCTATTGCCAGATGGTATTGCATCACAGTATAATTGGGCCGGAATTAATCGATCTAAGGATACTAAAAAGAGTGCGTTTAAAAACTTCCGTTTGGTAAAAATTATACAAAGTAAGTGCCCCAACTATAGCAAATTAATAGCAATATGAACAACAATGTTCTCATTTTAATAATTATGTTTATTCGATAATTATGTAGATGTTGTGCGCAAAATTCATGGTGAGGCAAAAAAACTAAAAAAAACTGCTGATGATATTAAAAACTGGCTGAAGTGTGCGCCTTCAAGATTGAAAAGAAAAGTGAAACTTAAGAATCGCATCAACAATATTATTCTTGATTTATAAAAGAATAATGTTGTTGATGCGACATAAAGAATATCTTTATATTTTGCACTAGTTTTTTGAAATTATTCCTATTATTTTTTAATTAACAATTAAATACGTTAAAAGGCTTTTATTTATGGCTATTCTAGTGTTAAGTTATTATATTACTTTATAAAAACGGCATTACTTCTGAGATTGTGAATTAAATTTAAGGCCGATTCATTTTTAAAAATTATTTTATATTTTTAATAAAATCGTTTGACAAGAATTAATTTTGCTTTCACTATTCGTGAAATTATCGTCATATCATCGTCATATTAATCATTAGACAACGTCCTAATAACGGTAATTAACTCAAAAGTCCTCGTCGCTGTAACGTCATTTAGCTAAAAATTTATCGTCTCACTGACGTAGCATGGACGTTTCACCATCGTAATTCCGACGACGCAGCCGTCACATTTTAACGTCCCCCTGACATAATTTTACGTCAATGTTCCCATTGGGTAGTACTTAAGAATAGCACAAAATTTTGGTACTCCTATTAGGTATTTCGAATTCAGGATGATATGCTCTATCAGACAATGATTCCATAGCACCGTTCGCCACTTGTTTTGTCTCTAGTGGTGACTGTCACAGTACAATAGTAAATTACAAAATGAATGAATCCCTTTCTTCCCAATATCCCAATCAATGCCCCATTTTACAATCACACGTACCTCCCACGAGTCCCACGCGCTTACACAGTTCATGACTGTTTAATCAAAATTGACTACCAAATTACATTAAAAATCTGACTATTTCAAAATGCATTTCGATTTTTGATGTTTTCTGCCAGTTTCAAAAATAAGCCATTTAAAAAAAACCATCGTAGCCCTGTGAGACTTACAGTTCTCACCAGCATTGTGTAGAGTTTGCCTGGCAGAAGTCGTCATGGAAGCAGCAGGTGAGTGGTGGAAAATGATTCATTTATTGGAAATTTGATTGGTCTATTTTTATTTTCCAACTAAGCTGTTTCCGACTGGGGTGTATTTTATATTTCCACATGTTGTTGTCTACTCATTGTTTTGGAACGCCATATATATGCAAAATATATACCAAATATGCGTTTTCGAATAAAACAAAATCATGAGGTAATACACAATGTCAAATTGAATCAGAATTAAACATTTTATTCCTATTTAAGCCATTAACAAACAAGCGTAGTTATATAAGGTAGTTATATTCACCTCGACATTCAGTAAATCTAAACTGAGCAAACTAAACTGGGCAGACATCCAATATAACATGCTTATCTACATTTATAAACCAAATTAGTGACAGTGTAACTTAACAGCATCGGATTACTTTACTAGGATGATAAACAATTAATTACTAAAAGCCTTTACCTAACTAGTTTCTATATTAAGTTAACTTTACTGAAAATAAGCAATTACATGAAGCTCTCTTAATCTACCCTTACACTGTCTCCTCATTTTGAAATTGCTCGTATCCTTGACGAAACGGGTTGTTTGACCCCATGTTTGCTATCCTTATCAGCGATATAGGCGATATTGTTCTATTCGAAAACGCATATTTAGTATATATTTTGCACATATATGGCGTTCCAAGACAATGAGTAGACAATAACACTGTGGAAATATACAATAGACCCCAGTCGGAAACAGCTTAGTTCGAAAATAAAAATCGACCAATCAAATTTCCAATATATTAATCATTTTTGACCTATCACCTGCTGCTTCCATGACGACTTCTGCCAGGCAAAGTGCATACAATGCAGGAGAGAACTGAGAACTGTAGATATGTTGGTTAACAATAAATTTGGATGCGGAAGTGCACACATCTTACAATCCCTCTAAACATGAAAGATTAAAGAATACAGCAACCTTCGTAAAAATGTCCCGTTGTAAAACCATGTCTTTGATTTGCAGTAGACCAAAATTTGCTGTACTTATTAGTACATGGTTATTTTTTATTGTTAACCTAATTCACTGATTTCATAGTTGGGCAACATGCTTGTGTTTTGAAAATGCAGAAATTGGATTGAAATTCGGTTTCTTGTTGCAAAGTAAAATCCCTATAGCAAATGTGACGTTGCCACCGCATTTCCTATTCACCAATATACTCATTTTAGTTGTGCAGGCAAAATCTTATATTGAGGCCAAACAAGGGACATTTGGTGCTATGGAAGCGCTTTCTGATTGGTAATGTTTCGTCATTTTGAGGACTTCCCATAGGTTGATTGGCATTTAGAAAAATAAGAAATAAGTAATGAAAAAATGAAAATTACCCAAGGCGTTTCCATGGAAATTATTATTTTGATATTCCTATTTTTTAAAGTAAAAACCCCTTGGAATTACCCTACTATGAGATTATTTCCTTGTGGCAGTTTTCTTGGGTTTTGCTGCTATAGAAGCATTTCCTAATTGACACAGATTTGAGAGATTTGTCATTTATGAGCAATCCCATAGGTTGATTCGCATTTATTCAAGAATTATTTGTCACAAACTAAAATCAACCTATGGAATTGCATTTAAATGATAAATCTCTCAAATCTGTGCCACTTAGAAAATGCTTCCACAGCAGCAAAACCCAAGAAAACTGCCACAAAGAAATAATCTGACGGTACGGGAAGTCCCCAAAATGACGAAACATTACCAATCAGAAAGTGCTCCCATAGCACCGAATGTCACTCGTTTTGTCTCTAGTGGCAATTTCAACTGTAATCGAAACTTTGCTGTAGTTGTGAAAGGAATAGTGAATTTCAATAGCGCTGCTACGAAAACACTATTCTTGCCCCTACCAATGTGCTTCAAAAAAGGAGAAGTTGCCCTTTTTGAAGCCTATTGGTCCCTACATTGTAGCAAAAATCTGTCGCAATGTTAGCCCAAACAAAGAAAAGAACTACCGCAAGTCCTTACCGTAATGCTATTTAGTAGGAAAAATCATATTTATTTACTAGCAAGAGCACTCGTCATTGAGAACTAGGCGATCGGTAATGATATTTGAATGACTATCGCAACTTATGTAACCGAAAGGGATTTATTTTGAGGAAAATTCGGATTTGAGGAAAATTCGGATGCGTTTTGAGGGAAATTCGGATTTGAGGAAAATTCGGATGCGTTTTGAGGAAAATTCGGATTTGAGGAAAATTCGGATGCGTTTTGAGGAAAATTCGGATTTGAGGAAAATTCGGATGCGTTTTGAGGGAAATTCGGATTTGAGGAAAATTCGGATGCGTTTTGAGGGAAATTCGATTTGAGGAAAATTCGGATGCGTTTTGAGGGAAATTCGATTTGAGGAAAATTCGGATGCGTTTTGAGGGAAATTCGGATTTGAGGAAAATTCGGATGCGTTTTGAGGGAAATTCGGATTTGAGGAAAATTCGGATGCGTTTTGAGGGAAATTCGGATTTGAGGAAAATTCGGATGCGTTTTGAGGGGAATTCGATTTGAGGAAAATTGGGATGCGTTTTGAGGGAAATTCGATTTGAGGAAAATTCGGATGCGTTTTGATGGAAATTCGGATTTGAGGAAAATTCGGATGCGTTTTGAGGGAAATTCGGATTTGAGGAAAATTCGGATGCGTTTTGAGGGAAATTCGGATTTGAGGAAAATTCGGATGCGTTTTGAGGGAAATTCGGATTTGAGGAAAATTCGGATGCGTTTTGAGGGAAATTCGGATTTGAGGAAAATTCGGATGCGTTTTGATGGAAATTCGGATTTGAGGAAAATTCGGATGCGTTTTGAGGGAAATTCGGATTTGAGGAAAATTCGGATGCGTTTTGATGGAAATTCGGATTTGAGGAAAATTCGGATGCGTTTTGAGGGAAATTCGGATTTGAGGAAAATTCGGATGCGTTTTGAGGGAAATTCGGATTTGAGGAAAATTCGGATGCGTTTTGAGGGAAATTCGATTTGAGGAAAATTCGGATGCGTTTTGAGGGAAATTCGGATTTGAGGAAAATTCGGATGCGTTTTGAGGGAAATTCGGATTTGAGGAAAATTCGGATGCGTTTTGAGGGAAATTCGGATTTGAGGAAAATTCGGATGCGTTTTGAGGGAAATTCGGATTTGAGGAAAATTCGGATGCGTTTTGAGGGAAATTCGGATTTGAGGAAAATTCGGATGCGTTTTGAGGGAAATTCGGATTTGAGGAAAATTCGGATGCGTTTTGAGGGAAATTCGGATTTGAGGAAAATTCGGATGCGTTTCGAGGAAAAGTTGGATACATTTTTAGAAAACTGGGGATGCATTTTGAGGAAAATTCGGATGCATTTTGAAAATACTGTAATGTATTTTGCCCAACTATGTCTGTTAAATATAGTATAATAATTTGGGAGACGTAGCTATAGAGACAGACTTACCATTTGCATGCTTGTGCCGAAGTAGGCGGCTCCCCGAAACGTTAAGAAGATGAAACACATTATCACATATTTTAAGGAACGTCCCAGTACCAACTTTGGTTTTCCAGCCAAATTCCCTTTTGAATCTGGGAAGATTGATTCACATTGGCGACTTTGTGAATGCTAAGTGTTTGAGGGCAGTGCTCCTAGTGTAGTGTTGCACTACGAGAGGGGCCGTAATCGAAGACAACTGTCATTTTTGTTGTTGACTAGTTGGTGGAAGTGAGTCCGTTTGTCCGAGCTGCCCTTTTCGCTGGCGTGCTGGGAGAATTAATTCTAGTTGGCACTTTGGAATTTGATTGGCAATTACGTGTTGTGGGAGAGAAGGGCGGCTGTGGTGGTGGCTGGCGATTGTTGGAGGAAAGAAAAGACTCTGCCTGCACTCTTTCACAAATTCCTGCAGGATGGCCAACAACTTCCTTCTCTGCACAACAAACGAAACCTGAAAATGAAACAAGTCTTGTTGTTGCTACGACTACAATGCACCGTTTAACTATTATTTAATTCAAAGTCAAGACCTCAGAGTTCACTTGCAACAAAAATGCATTCGTGCACCTTGTATTCTGCATGTGCTCTCTGCCGCTCACTCAATTTCCACACGAAACAATGGCTTCATTCCTCCAAACGGGTTTCACCTTTGTATTATTACCTTTTAGTAGTGCTGTCTGCACTGCCAGCCAATTATATAATAATACTTAAGACTCGGCACAGAGTTATGGCCAGCATTATTTTATGTACAACAGTAGGACGAGTACAGTAATAGAAATTATTGTTTTCTGAAAATGGGGGATTGTGTGACTGAAGGAGGAGGAGGAGGCATTGGGTCATTGTAGTAACAAAAAAGCAAAGTAAGGCATTCGAGTAAGGCAATAAAACTACCTATAAAAAGATATTCTCCTTCTCACCTACTATAATATATACTTACTGCTTCGTTGCTGGGGTGACTATATACGTAGTACAAGAACATGTATTACTCAACAGCAGAGATTCCCATAGAAACAGAGATAAGTGATGCTCTAATGCCACACAGACAATGGAGTGCAGCAAAGCCTTTCCTAATGCAATCAAAAGACGCGTCCATTAACAACCTACATCTATTCCAACTCAACTTAAATAAATCTTAAATCGACTGAATTTAAAGAACAAGTTTTTCCTCATAATAATAGTTGATATGTGCAACACAGTTGGTAAATGGGTCTCGGTCCGCACATAAAATTACTCCAAAAAGTTACCGCCAGTATGCAAGCCCAACTTATTTGAACAAATCAATATTTATTGTATTGACTTGCAATAATAAGTAAAGTACTCATCATCCTTGTCATGTCATTATCATTTGAAAGAGACCATTCATTTAGCGATACCGAAAATGACACTAAGATTCGTGTGTTTACGTCTTCACTTGGATTTTGATAAAAATTTGGAATTAACTAATTACCATGGATTTCATAAACGCGATTAAAAGACTGCCACAAAGTACTATCCTTGAGCGCTCTTGTAAACCAATTGACAATTACCTAAATTTCCTTGTTGATCTCGATTCAAAGTAAACATTATTTGGTCCGTTTTTATTATTTCATACAGCAAACTTTTAACCTACTAGAAACATTCAAATTTTCTACGGGGATGATGTAAAATTTATCGCATGTTTCACAAATAAACGGTTGATTTTCAAAATCTATCTACTATCATATTTCTGAAATCAGTATGGGCTTTCGACAAGTTGTAGAATTGTCGGACTTGTAAAGTTTAGTGAAATAACCCCTTATTTGGGGGACACTTTTGCCAAAGGGTTATAATAAACAAATATTTTAAGTGGGGGACATAAGTTGAGTGGGTGACATTTTTGGCAGTTAGTGTTCACTATACGAGTTTGGTGTTTCGATTACTCCGCAACTTGGTTACATTTGTGATACTGATGTTAGCATTGCTGCAATGCATAATTGAGACGTAGCTGCCCCTGAAAAAGTAGTTAATTAACAAGACGTGTATATATTATGAGTAATTACATCACTAATCTCAATTTCCCCTCATTTCCGTATTTTTTCAGATAATGCTTAACGAGTTGACTGTTTGGTTTGTGTATAGTCGTCCTACTATAACGTCTGGTGGATGACTCACCAATTCATCAGCAAAACTGTTATTTTATGCTGAGTCATCTGCATCAAGTTCCGTGAAAACTAGAATATGCTTGGTTATGCACACGAAAAGGCAACTCAAGTGGATCTCTAAAAATGTCTGATGATTGCTTTATAGATACAGAAGCAGAGAGCAACAAGTGTAACACTATATTTAATTAGCTCTATCTATCTATTATTTATCATTTTTGCATTCCATCCTTAAGAAACAGAGATAATATGAGGTGACCTCAATGTCTGTAGCAACCTATATAATTATAACCTGTGCCGAATGAATTTAAGTTAACTTCATTCTTTATATATATCGTAAAACGTATTACAACTGACTCTGTACAAAACTCATATGAATATGACTAGCATAAATCTTTCTCAAATTCCCCTAAGCAGAATTCATTCAGAAAAGTTAGCATTTATTTCACTCTGTTGTATTACATTCGAATCCAATGTACTATTAAAATATTTAACAAGTGCCCATGGCCACGGATTCGGGAAGGGGTCCAAAATTATCTATTATCCCGAAAGTACGAAATTAGGAAGTCCGCTAAGTAACCAGAAGGTCTCTTAAAAACAAGCAACTCTCTCCCTAGGCAATGATTGCTTAGGGAGTGAGATGTTTGTTACCAAGGAGTCTAAACTGTTGGTGTCCTTCCCGCATACTAAGGAGGATCGAGTAGAGATTTCCACGTGGGGGATTTTGCAGGTCTATAAGGGACGTTTTTGAGGGAAAAATCCCCTACTTTCATTTATTATCATGATTTACATGACAACTACTACAGTTTCTATTATTTCGTATTCTGTATTCCGTAATTAGTTGTCATGTGTATACATCACGATGATAAATGAAAGTAGGGGATTTTTTTTTCCAAAAACGTCCCTTATAGCCCTGCAAAATCCCCCACGTGGAAATCTCTACACGATCCTCCTTACTAAGCGCGAAGGACTCCATGCCAACAGTTTAGACTCCTTGCTTGTTACTAAGAGAGTTTCTGGTTTATTACTTAGCGGGCTTCCTAATTTCGTACTTTCGGGATTATAGATAATTTTGGACCCCTTCCCGAATCCGTGGCCATGGGCACTTGTTAAATATTTTAATAGTAATATTCATACTTTGGCCATTAGCTACTACGACAATCCTTTATCGCCAATGTGGTCATACGAACAGAATAATTCTGCTTGTATAATAAATAATAATAAATTATTATTCGTATTATTTATTTACTATACATGCTTTACTGTACACCATACTATACAATAGCTTGAAGTCTACGTCCCGTAGAATAAAATTTTTCAATCCCCCTTGTAAAATTTGTTAGTCTCCTCACATGTATAGGAAATAAATCAAGAAGCCTGAATGGGTCAAGTATCCCTTAGATACTTGATTTTTATTTTTACTATGGAGAGGAGAAATGGCATAATTTTGGTGAATTCTATTGGGACGTAAACCGAATTCTACTGGGGGTAAACCAGGGCCAAGTAGACGTAGTCAGGGATACGGGGTCATCTTTCTGGATCAGCGTCCCAATAGATTTCATCGCTCTTGTAATGTAAAATGTGTCATTTCTCCTCTCCTTGGTAAAAATAATAATCAAGTATCTAAGGGATACTTGACCCATTCAGGCTTCTTGGAAATAGGGACCGTGCACATGTAGGATGAGTGACGTCACCCATGTTATAAGGCATAGGGCTTATCCAACGGGTTCTAGATTTGCTATTGTAGGCAAGAAATTTTTATTTTAGGAATTCTAATCAATGTTTTCAGAAACTTCATCATTTGAAGTTATTTTACATACATAAAAAAATAAAATAATATATATATATGTATATTAAAATAATTTTTTTGAAAATTCCATCGCATTTAAATAATTTTTTTAAAAAGTCAACTTTACATGTAATTGAGTGGGAAAGAGAAAATAACTCCAACGACTTTCATGCCTTGTTGGGGGCCCTATTTAAACCATTGCATTGCTCAGAGCCCTGCAATAGGGATTCTACTGTAACCATGCCCACCATCTAACGTGCTGCACGCTGCCAATAAATAATAACTCTGTTGGCATTACCACATTGGTTATCACTCAATTACCATGGAAATTGGATTTCGATACTTTTCATTTACACCGGAGAAAGAACGTGAATAAAGACAGTTTCCTTTTATACTGCATGCCCAAATGCTTCATACTCTAAGAACATTTTTGTGACCAGTTTTTAAGAGTTAAATACATTTGCGTTGTGACAATCGTGCCACAGGCGAAGCAGAAGGAGCTTAAAGAGAAAATCCATACGCTGATTTCATTTCCATCAGCTGCAGAATTCTTATGTCTACAAATGCGAGCCAGGAAAACTAAGTCAGCCACTCTCATTGTGTACTTTCTATTAGGAAGCATTCATTGCTCTTTTATGGAGGGAGATATGGGACATTATTCAACACAATTCATTATTATAGTAATAATTTACTTTATGCTTCGAGTGAGCCCCAAAGCGAAATATACATCAAGAGTCATATCGTGGCTTCCCGTGGCATAAAAACGGAGAGCTACCAATAATTGCAGAATTTTAGGTATGTCTGTGTCCTTCAGGGTTGCCTGATCTGGCAAGTACTGGTTACTGGTCAGTAAAGACAATAGTGTATGAATTGATTGCTTACAAAATCGAAATCTAGCTAATGTTTCTTTTTCCGTAAGATAGTCCAAAGGATTCGTTTTTGGTAAAATTGCTTTTCGTAGGTGACTTCCAATTTGTATTTTTTCCGCTAAATCGCTGTAGTAATCGTCATCAGAATTCCAAGAACTTGTCATTTTAAAGCTTTTCACAGGAGTAAAATTCGTCTAAGTGGTAGGTAAGCTTATTATCGTTGTCAAAAACAAGCTTCTACGAAGGAAAATTATACTTTCCACCAGAAAATTATTTTCTAATGCAATGCAGAAAACAAAATTTTTTATGAAAATCCAGTTAAGATGAATTTAAGACGCCGAAATCGACGTCTCAGATTTTCCCCAACTTAAGTCAATAGTAAGACCGCTTCTCATCTTAAGTTGAGGTTCATAATATGAATACAACTTACATAAGATTACGTCATAAGCAAGAAGCCTGAATGTGTCAAGTATCCCTTAGATACTTGATTTTTATTTTTACTATGGAGAGGAGAAATGGCAAAATTTTGATGAATTCTATTGGGACGTAAACCGAATTCTACTGGGGGGTAAACCAGGGCCAAGTAGACGTAGTCAGGGATACGGGGTCATCTTTTTTTATCAGCGTCCCAATACGATTCCCAAAACGTCCCAACAGATTTCATCGCTCTTCTAATGTAAAATGTACCATTTCTCCTCTCCTTAGTAAAAATCAAAATCAAGTATCTAAGGGATACTTGACCCATTCAGGCTTCTTGGTCATAAGTCATTCTTAAGATGTGGGCTTGTAATACCAAAATCATTATAAGATGTATTTAAGAAGCAAATAAGTTGTGCATGTGACTTAAGAGGAAGACCATAATACGGCTGTAAAATTGTAGTTAGAAATATTTGGAATATTTCATAATTATATTTATTCCTTGTTATTTCCTTTCAAGTGCATTTTCAAGTTTTTCCCTTTTGTCTCACTCTTTTTTTACGGTTTAGCCGTTTTTATTTATCATCATTTATTACCATGATGCACAATGACAACTAATATAGTTGCCATTATTCGTATTTTGTCATGTGTGCACAAGGGCGTATCCAGGAATTTGGTCAAGGTGGGGCAACACCAAATAATATTGCCATCAGTAACCCTCATTTTTGGCGCGTAGCGCAAGATATATTGCTAATCAAGGTGCTTTTAAATACCAGGTGATGCCATAGTAAAAATAACAAATTTCTAGCTGCCAGTTTTTTACAGACATTTGCACCAACAAAACTGGCAGCTGGAAACCACTTTTAAAAAGGAAGTCGCCACCTGTACCCCCAGAAACAGGGGCCATGACAACTAAAAGCACCTTGTTGCTAATTAAATTTAAGCTATAATAATATGTGGACAAACATCTTATAAAGATTGTGGAACCACGATTCGGATGACCGCTATCTCCTCCTAAACCATAAGAGCTACGACTGTCAAATTTTTTTTGTAGATTAGTATAGTGCAAGAAGCCTGAATGGGTCAAGTATCCCTTAGATACTTGATTTTTATTTTTACTAAGGAGAGGAGAAATCGCATAATTTTGATGAATTCTATTGGGACGTAAACCGAATTCTACTTGGGGGGTTAATCACGGTCCAGTAGACGTAGTCAGGGATACGGGGTCATCTTTCTTCATAAGCGTCCCAATACGATTCTCACAACGTCCCAATAGATTTCATCTCTCTTCCAATGTAAAATGTGCCATTTTTCCTCTCCTTGGTAAAAATAAAAATCAAGTATCTAAGGGATACTTGACCCATTCAGGCTTCTTGGTATAGTGCTAATGTCGTTAACTGGGGGGTTATAATGCAAAAAATATTATTGTAACTATTTAAAAAAAATGAAAAGTGACGTCCCCATGTAAAAGGGTAGGACTGCCATGTACATCACCGTTGCTGTTGTGTAGAATTTAGCACCACAACATATGGATGAGTGGAATAAGTAATATGCATGGAATAAGTTTAGCTATGGAAATTCCACAGCGCATGGAATAAGTTTAGCTATGGAAATTCCACAGCGCATGGAATAAGTTTAGCTATGAAAATGTGATATACGTAATTTGGAAAAACAGAATGCGTTAGAAATTTTCGTTTGATAAAACCTTATAGGACTTTCACCATCATTGGGAGAGTACACAAAAAAATCACCCCCGCCCCTATTTTGAAGACAATTGCCAGTTACTGCAAACCCCCTAAACTGTTTTCGAAAACATATAGCATTCTTTGCCCACCAATAAAATTTTACTCTGCCAAAGCTTTTCCAATATAAATGTTTTGCTCTAACTGGATTAAGCCCAAAAATTAAACCCTCCTTCGGCTGATTTTCCTAAGCTTTGAAAACTTAAAACGCAAAAATAAATAAATAAATCAGTTAAAAACTGGACATAAATAATCGGGGAAACCTCTATGAAGTGCCAGTAAAACTATAAAACAAGTTTATTTTAAAAGCTAAAGTATTTTATTGCACCCATATCAAATTCATCTTTCATTGAAATCGGCTAAATACTTTTTACGCATTTTCTTCTGTTTCCCCGTTATGCAGACAAAGAGCGATACCAGAGGGTTTTTGTAAGGTAACGTTACGGATTTAGAGGTGGTGAAGATTGGAATCCTGTAGCACTGGGTCTACAAAATAGGCTACGGGACCATAAAGAGGCACCCAAGAAACTCTTCAATTAGCTTTTCTTCTAAACTGTCCCGTAGTCTATTGTGAAGATTCTAAAATCTTCTTCACCTGCTTATAAATTTCACTTCTCAGAAAAGCATGCACATAGCAAATGTTAAAAATTTTATTGCGTAGTATTGTATTGTATTACTCGAGTTGTCCTGGCGAATAGCCTACAAGGTACTGACATGCAGAAAATGCAATATAGAAGCAGACCAAATATGTACCGAATCTGAGTGCAAAATTTGTATTTTATCGGTCTTGTAGGCTAGGAAAGTAGGTTAGCCAAATTAGTAATTTACTTGCGAGCTTAATATATTTCTTATTGGCAGAGGTCTTTATTTCGAGGAATGTAGAAGTTGTTTATGTCACATTGGATGACCATCACTGAAAACCCTAAAATGTTAATGAGTTATTAATAGATTACGAAAACAGGGTAGTACATTTATTTTCAACATGACGGAAAGTTAAGGTAAAACTCCATTACTTCTAATTTTCGCCATTTGTATGGAAGAATCTATAGGTGTAGTGCGATACTTGGTAGTTATTAGTTATATTAATTTTTGAAAATCCTTGCACTTAGCTGTTTTGTCTGCATAACGGGGAAACAGAAGAAAATTCGTAAAAAATATTTAGCCGATTTCAATGAAAGATGAATTTGATATGGGTGCAATAAAATACTTTAGCTTTTAAAATAAACTTCTTGTTTTATAGTTTTGCTGGCACTTCATAGAGGTTTCCCCGATTATTTTTGTCCACTTTTTAACTGATTTATTTATTTTATAGTTTTACTGTAAATATTTTAGAACGGTAATTATTATATGAATTTAGTCATAGCTGACATTTATTTGAAAAAATAAAAAAAAATATTAATTTACTCAGGAAAGTTTGTATTCATATGAAAAAATCAATCAGTTAAAAACTGGACAAAAATAATCGGGGAAACCCTTATAAAACAGTGCCAGTAAAACTATACAACAAGAAGTTTATTTTGAAAGCTAAAGTGTTTTATAGTGCCATTCTAAAATCTTTTACTAAATTCGATTATATATTTTGAACGCATTTTCTCCTGTTTCCCCGTTATGCAGACAAAGAGCTAATACCAAGGTGTTTCTAGGGTTGCGCTATAGATTTAGAGGTGGTGAAGATTGGCGTTCTTTGGCACTGGTTCTGCAAAATAGGCTACCGGAGTGTAACGAGGCAACCATGACCCCTTCGATCAGTTTTCCTTCTGAACCGTCCCGTGGTCTATTTCAAAGTTCGTAGAAAATTCTAAATCTTCATTTACTGCTTACGCAGCCATATTACCGTGGAGGCGTGGAGACCACCACGAGCTTTTAAAGTGACGACTGCCTGTAGTAATGTTGTAGTATTGTATTGTAAAAGGTAACTCGAGTTATTCTGGCAAATAACCTACAAGGTGCTGACATGCTGAAAATGTAATATTGAAGCAGACCTAACATATACCGAATTTCCCATGACAGATACCTCGACCTGAGTGCAACATTTGTATTTTATCGGTCTTATAGGCTAGAAAAGTAGGCTAATCAAATTAGTATTTTACATATCTGCTTAATATATTTTAATTACTGACTAATGTGACTAAGTTCTTTATTTTGAGAAATGTAGATATTGTTTATGGCACATAACATGACCATTACAGAGAACCCAAAAATATGGGGGAAAGTGAATAAGGGTTATTAATAGATTACGAAAACAGCGTGGTACATTTATTTTCAACATGAGGGAAGTAAATGTAAAACTCCATAATCCCTTCACTATTTGTATTGAAGAATACATAGGTATCAGGTTGGCACTGCGACACTTGGTTGCTATATTAATTTTTAAAAATCCTTGAACTTTGTGTTTTGTCAGCATAACGGGGAAACAGGAGAAAATGCGTTCAAAATATATAATCGAATTTAGTAAAAGATTTTAGAATGGCACTATAAAACACTAGCTTTCAAAATAAACTTCTTGTTGTATAGTTTTACTGGCACTGTTTTATAAGGGTTTCCCCGATTATTTTTGTCCAGTTTTTAACTGATTGATTTTATTTTATAGTTTTACTGTAAATATTTTAGAACGGTAATTATTATGCGAATTTAGTCGCAAAAAGCTGGCATTTGTTTGTAAAAGTTTGGATTTATTCCTAAAATTTTAATTCACTCAAAAAAGTTTATATTTATTTGAAAAAGTTAAAATTTGCATTTCAAAATGTTTGATTTATGCGAAAAAGTTTAATTTGTTCGCAAAATGTTTGAATATGTAATTTAAATGACGGTTAATGCGGTTTAATATTGAGAAAGCAACTGGCAGCAGATTAAATGCCGTTGATTAAAATAAAAATTTTCGTCACCTGTATATTGGGGTTTTAAAAGCAATATTAAAACACCTTGGTTTGAGTAGTAGCTGTATTGATTGCTATCTTGTATAAAATACTGTAAATGGGCTCAATGTTTGACGTTCTTCAAATTTTTTTATTTAAGGTAATAGCAGAATTAAATTACTTTTTCAAGGGGGCTGCCGCCCCCTTGGACCCCCGCAGACTGTTAGCCGTCATTGTTGTAAAGGCAATTAGTCGATTCAGCATAATGTACACTAACATTGTGACCAAAACTTGCAATTTTTACCACCTAAATATAACAGTAGCAATATGAACATTAAAACACCTTGGCTTGTTCACCTATTAAATGGTATAAAGAAAAAGGAATAAAATAGACCAAATTGTACACTGTAACTAAGGAAATGGAATTTTAGTGACCAAACAAATTCAAAATCGATTCTTCGGGTTGCTACGGCTAAAGTTGACCCCTGACAGGTCTAGAAACCTGATTCCGCACACCTTCGAAGAATTCTCTACCGATTTCGATTCTACACTTTTTGTCGAGAACCTGCTAGTTTCTGAGGAATCGGTGGGCAAAGGTTTTGGAAGGGGGGTTAAATGCATACATCGGTTGAAAACCGATCACTGAGCAGTAGCGTCAGCGTTCAGTACGTCTCCCCGATTAAAAAGTTAAAATCTGCACTTCAAAATATTTTATTTATGCAAACGAGTTTAATTCGCAAAATATTTGAATTCATAATTTAAATGACGGTGGCTAGTTGTTAATACGGTTTACTCTTGAGGATAGCGACCTGTAATATTTAAATGCCGTTGATTTCAATAAAAATCTTCGTCACCGGTATATTGAGGTTTTAAAAGAAATATTTAAACACCTTGGTTTGTGTAGTAGCTGCATTGATTGCTATTTTGTAATAATTTTATTGTTCTTCAAATTATTTTATTTAGGGTAGTAACAGAATTAATTTTTTTTCAAGGGCCCTTGTCCTTGACCCTTGACACCCGCAGACTGGTAGCCGTCACTGTTGCAAAAGGAATTAGTCAATTTAGCAATGTACAGTAGTAGTACAACATTGTCACCGAAAGGTGCAATTTGTACTACCTGAATATAAAAGTGGCATTATGCACATTGAATAACCTTTGTTTGTTCACCTATTAAATAGTACACTGTAACTTAAGGAAATTGAATTTTAGTGACCAAACAAACTCAAATTCGATTCTTCGGGTTGCTACGACTAAAGTTGACCCCTGACAGGTCTAAAAACCTGAATGCGCACACCTTCGAAGAATTATCTACCGATTTCGATTCTACACTTTTTGCCGAGAAATTGCTAGTTTCTGGAGAATCCGTGCTGACAGATTTTGGAGGGGTTGTTAAATGCATACATCGGTTGAAAACCGATCACTGAGCAATAGCGTCAGTAGTCAGTGCGTTTCCCCGATTAATAAAAACGGCAAAACCGTAAAAAAAGACAGACAAAAAGGAAAAAAATGTAAACGCACTTGAAAGGAAATAACAAGGAATAAATAAAATTATGAAATATTTTAAAATATTTTCAACTAAAACTTTAGACGTGTTTTTCTCTTCGGGGTTCACTCGAAAAAATTGACGTAAATGCAAGGTGTCTCTAAGGGTACTGTCTGATTGACATGTCAAATTGAAATGTTGGAATTAAAAATTTTAAAGCCAACAGTGTAGAGCCCTTGCTAAGACCTTTAAGTTTCTATACAGTTTCTATCTCCGTCGTTAATTAACGTGCTGATTTAATTAAAGTATAACTGAAAATTCGGATGACTGGAGTTGGCAATAAAAGGCGAAACTACGGATAAGTGTATTTGGTTAAAAAATTAGTATTTATTTTTGAAATAGTTTGGTTTACAAAATGCTGTGCTCCAAAACCGCAAATCGTTTTGCCAGGCCGTCGTAAATCTGGAATGAAAGATTGCGGTTAAGAATCAAGAAGCCTTGTTGGATGGAATGAATGAAGGGAACGTACGTGTGCTGCGTCATGACTGGGGTCGCACAGTTTAGAAAATCCCGCCAGTCCTTGAACGATTTCTGCGAAAGACTTGTCTTGGCCAACAGCAGCATGCTTGGCGCGGTAGCACGCACCCACGTCAGCAGAATTCGATTTCGCCTATATTAAATATAATATGATTTCAAATATTATCTGTCCATCCTAGCTTCCTACCAATGGTCTCTAAGGTAACATGGTTGTTTAGGTGGTGAAAACCTCACCTCTGCACTCACCACGTAACCTTAGAGACACCTTGGTATCACAGTTATTTGTGGTGAGGCAGGGAACGAAAAGAGATGAATTACTTGAACATAGACAGGCGCATTGAAGACATCCGAAAGAACCTGGAGGATGTGCGGATTGCAAGAGGCCCCTCCCGTCGCTAAAATTCGTGTTGCTTTGGCTGTAAAATATGTACACAGTACAAACATTATACCTTTTCACTTTATTAGCAATTAATGTGTAGTGAGAATATGCTGCGTGACTGTGGAACGTAGACTAATGTAGAGTAAGATTATATTATATTCAAGATAAATCAACTATTATTAGTATGAGAATTTAGTTTCTAATAAGGTTAGGAAATGTGGGCCACTTAACGTAGGGGAATCCTGTGCCACTATTCTTCTGTAAAAGTGTGTAGTAACTATGGTAGCATTTAAACTGGCCATTTAGTAGGATTTGTCAACATTTGGGAATCTTGTTAGAAATAAAGTGGCCATTAGTTATTACTTATTTTGCAGCCCATTCTTTGGGCATGGATGCGCCTGGAGAGAAACTGTCCTTCGATGAGGGCGCGCACTTCGACTTCCTTGCTTGTGAATCTCTGCAGCTTTGTGCCTTCCTTGTTGAACCGGTGGTCTCCGTCTGCCAAAGTCAACAAAGCCAAAGTGATTACAATATACATAATATTGTACTGTAATATACATAATATTTTACTTACTTTTGGCCTTGGGGATGATTTCCCAGAGGTCGTAGTAGAGGGCCAGGTTGCCGAAGTTGCCTCTCGGAGTCGAGTTGAGCAGTTCGTTGAAAATGGTCCAGGAACTGTCGGCGGCGTCCCTGCGGATCCTTTCTCTCGTCAGCGACCCGTTCTTGAAGCAGAGGAGGGCCATGAAGTGGTCTCTGGAAGAGATGGGGTTGACCAACACGTGACCCTCCAAGAACTCCTCCTCCGGCAGCTGCTCCAGAGACACAAAGAGCGTGTCCGATGTGCCCAGACTGATGGCCAAGTCCGTCGCCCCCAAACACATCCCTCCAATCAACAAATCATATTAATGTCCTCGTTTCCCGAGCAACCAACAACTGTAAATGAGAGGTTGAGTAGAGTAGTAGTAGTTACTAGTGACCTTATTCTACTCAACCCCTCAAATATACTTATGTCGGCTACCGGCAAAGGAACTGGGGTTGTCGCCGGTGAAGACCACAATTTTACAGTCGGGGGAGAAGCCGTATCTTTCCACAAAGTAGTTGGAAATGGTGCCGAGAACGGTTTCCGTGGGAACGGGTTCTCCTAGTTTGTCGGCCAACTGCGAGTCGGCACTCGTGACGGCGTCCAAACAGCAAGTGGCCCACGCTTTGCTTCGGATGTCCAAGAGGTTCATTCCACTTCCGTCCGAGTAGTCGATGTTGGCGTAGTCACCCAGAAATATCGATGCCCCAAAACTGGACACCAACGAAATTCTCTAAAAAGTCACCATTATTAAAAAGTTATTCTCTCCGTCTAAGAATAAGGAGGGGAATTCAAACAATTCTTTTAAATGTGGGACGGGTTTGCTTGGTTGCCTGGCTACGGTCTCCTATTTTAGACTCGGTGTAAAAAGAAAGCGACTTAATTACTATGCTAATGTAAAGTTACCAAGTATACACGTTTTTCTAACAAAAGGTCCTAAATGACAGGTGTATATATAAAATGAGCTACAGTCTCATTTCTAACCCTTTCCCTTCCCACAAAGCTATATACTCAAAACAATCTTATAGTATTAAAGTCATCTCATCCCCTTTAGTCTTGATATGATTGGCTAGACGGACCTGAAATGACATCCATTCGTAAAAGAACAACATAGGAGGGGCTGAGTAGTATAACGTGGTTAGAGAATTGAAAAAAAAATAATCCCTTGGTTACAGAAATTTAAAAATCAGTTTCGCCAACTAAAGACTTCTGGAATTAAATATGTTAGTACTACTGGCGGTCCTTTTGTTACTTTATGGGATATGGTAGTTAGGAGTTACGGAGTTAGTTGTTCAACAATCGGTTAAATTGCGGATAATTTAAGCACCCTCACAAACTTTACATTTATTTTTGCAAATATCACAACTAATACTTATATTTTCGGTTTTGAACACCTCTAAACATTATCTTAGGTTAGTTTTGTTTCCCCAAAATTTGAAAATAATTTTCATTTCCACAGTTCGCTACTTACGATTACGACTCTATGAAATTAGAAATTTATTAGTGATTGAATTGAATTGAATTTATTTCAGATGACACCCTCTATAGAGGTCATTACAACACCACTAAGTACAATGTCATTATACAACAAATCGAACAAAATACTTGGTAGTATTTCTTAAATCAAAGTACCATATACTTCATACATACATCCATACAATACAAATAATTTAGTACAGTCCCTGTCAATAAGGTTTTGGCAAGGAGACATCGATTAATAATAACTACCGAGCCGCTATTCGCCACAAACTCCGACTTATTGTTTTTTCATAATAAAAATCACAAAATTTTTATTTATCACAAGGTGATTTTAGTTGTTATGGCCCCTCTTCTTGGGAATTATTGAAAAAAATTGAAATTTTTATTATGAAAAGACAATAAGTCGGAATAGTTAGTTGCGAATAGCGGCTCGGTAGTTATTGTAAATCGAAGGGTTTCTATGCCTCCTTGCCAATTCCTTATTGACGGGATCAGTATCTAATAAATCCCTAGACATTAATAGCATAATCTTCTTATACAATAGTAGAGTACGAATACATTAGTAGCTACAAACTCAATACAATTGCTTATTAACTAGATATTTTTTTAATTGACTCTTAAATACTGACACATTACTACTGTTTCTAATAGATTCAGGAATACTATACCACAATAGCACTCCGTTAAAACAAAACGTTCTTTTGTACATTAGTGTATTTCCTATTATGTATTCCTTATACAGCCTATACTTGGGGGTGTATACTGCAGCCGTAACACTAGTTTCAATTTTCATTGTAATGCGTGTAGGGTCCTTGTCGTTGTAACTAAGGGAATTGAGGTGGCATTTCATTACCTTATAACCAAACACACTTTGATCACTGCAGTAGAATCTCTGTACTAATTGAAAAATGAAATCCCCAAAACCATATAAAACCATTTTGCAAAAACAAGTTTAAATCTTCGTTAGGGCTGTTAAGTTAATATTATTATGCCGCAAATATTATGTTCCTATGACCACGGGTCGCAAACATATCCGTGGCCGCCTTTCATTTGTACCCAACATTTGACAAATATTTGAATTTCTTCAGAGCAGAAAAAAGTAGATATCAACTAGAGCTGTTGAAAACCGGAAATATTGTTGCCGGTTGCAGAAATAATCGCTGCAGGTGGTTTCTTTTGATTTGCAACCCCCATTTTGCCAAACTTTCGAAGTTTTCCAAAACAAGTCTGGATACTGGTTTGGGACATTGGAAACCGTATAGGTATATTAAATTTTCATGCCTACAGGTTGCAAAGATAATCGTGAATAAATATTCAGATTATGAAAGTTGTGCAGGTGCTAAAATTATCCACAAATGAATTATAAAAAAACATTACCCCAAATTAGGGGTAATAATATGAATGGCTGACCGGAAAAGTGGCCTATCTCATTTCATAAAAATATTAAATTCGTAACTACGGGGTTACAGTAAAATTATCATTAAATTTTAACCCTTTTAACTGCAAAAATATCATATTTAATACTTACAAGAAATTTTACCTTCTTTCATAAAGCAAATTAAATATTGGTCAAGAGAGTTCATAAATAAATCCAGAGGCTCACTTTTGGAATTGTGTTGTCTGTTCGTACGTATGTGGTCAATTAGGATAATTCAGATTTATCTCAGCATGGTTAGGAACACTATTGGGCTCAGTGTCCCACCCCTTTCTGATATACTGTTCGCTCACTTGGTATTGAATAAAATAGGAAAATGGGGTTTCGGACATTTCATTGTTAGCGGGATAGTAGACATTGTGTGTGGTAAGCACTGTGTAGACACTGTGTTTCTACCTTATTGTGAACCGCTTCCATGACTTTCTTAATTCTGTTTTCCACTTAAAGATAGCTCAAGGCCATCTTTTTGTAGGAAGCGGTAAGCTAACCTTTTTGGTGTATTCCTATTGTATGAAGCGGTAAGCAATCGTTTTGGATGTTTCCCATTGTAGGAAGCGGAAAGCAATCTTTTTGGATGTTTCCCATTGTATGAAGCGGAAAGCAATCTTTTTGGATGTTTCCCATTGTAGGAAACGGTCAGCAATCTTTTTGGATGTTTCCCATTGTAGGAAGCGGTCAGCAATCTTTTTGGATGTTTCCCATTGTAGGAAACGGTCAGCAATCTTTTTGGATGTTTCCCATTGTAGGAAGCGGTCAGCAATCTTTTTGGATGTTTCCCATTGTAGGAAGCGGTCAGCAATCTTTTTGGATGTTTCCCATTGTAGGAAGCGATAATCTAACTTTTTGGGTGTTTCCCATTTTAGTAAACAATAAGCTTACATTTTTAGTGGTTCCCACTTTAGGAAGCAATAAGCTAACTTTTTGAGAGTTTTCCATTATAGAAAGCAGTAAGATAAGTTTTCGGGCGTTTCCCATTATAGGAAGCGGTAAGATAAATTTTTCTTCGCTTCCCATTATAGGAATCAGTAAGCTAAATTTTGTAGGTGTTTCTACTGCTTTTATTGTTTTTGGAAAAAATTAATATTTTCGAGTTTTCATGAAATATATTAATAAGACGAGGTATGACGAAATATATACATATTTACTAATTTATTTGTATTCCTCTTCAAGTAAATCCATAAAATTCTAAGGGTTACAAATCTCTGCGCCATAGTTCTGTTCGCCAAAATGTTTCACGATCAAAATGTGCAAAATACACTTTTGTTAGTAATTTCATTATGTTGCCTAAAGGCATGAAATTTCTGCCTCATATTTCTTACAGTTGGCGCTTCCAATTGTTGGAAACGCAGTCTTACAATATTGTGGGCTCAAGGGCTCATAATAACTTGATATTTCTCACAAGTTTTATTCAAATTTTTGCCGACTCTGGCTGGCATCTGTTACGGCTTGTTGTTAGTTTTATCTTTAGATAGCGTTCGATTTCGTATATAAATTTGATGTTTGCTTTTATAAATGGTATTTTTAAATGTTAATCTCTTGCTAACTTTAAAATATGATTGACATAATGTAGACGAGGATGCATTAATTGCTAATATTCGCTTCATTTGAAAGAAGGTAAAAACTTGGAAATATTAAATATGAACTTCTTTCGCGGGCAAAAGGGTTAAAATTTAATGATATTTTTACTGTAACCCCTTAGTTACGAATTTAATATTTTTATGAAATGAGATAACTATAAGCCACTTTTCCGGTGAGCCATTCATATGGTACAATTTCTGTTATCAGAAGCAAAAAATTAATCAGTTAAAAACTGGACAAAAATAATCGGGGAAACTCTTATAAAAAATGCCAGTAAAACTATAAAACAAGGAATTTACTTTAAACCCTAAAATATTTTATTGCACTACATAAAATTCATCTTTCACTAAAATCGACTATATATTTTTAACGGATTTTCTTCTGTTTCCCCGTTATGCGGACTAAGAGCGATACCAATTACCAAGGTGTTTGTAAGGTTACGTTATGGATTTAGAGGTGGTGAATATTGGAATATTTTAGCACTGGGTTTACAAAATAGGCTGCGGTACTGTTACCGTAGCGAGGCAACCAACAAACAATTCAATTAGTTTTTCTTCTGAACTGTCCCGTAGTATAATTGAAAGTTTGTAGTCCATTATGAAAATTCTAAAATCTTCATCACCTGATTACGCCGCCATATTACCTTAGAGACCACCATGAGCTTTTTAAGTGATGAAAAAATACATTTTCTGTACGCTTCTCAGAAAAGTATTCATATAGCAAATGTTAAAAATTTAATTTCGTAGTATTGTATTGTACAATGTTACTCGAGTTGATCTGGCAAATAACCAATAAAGTACTGAAATGCAGAAAATGCAATAGCAGACCAAATTAATATGTACTGAATTTCCCAATCCAGATACCTCAACCTGAGTGCAACTTTTGTATTTTATCGGTCTTGTAGGCTAGGGAAGTATGTCAGTCAAATTAGTATTTATATTTCAATTACTGACTAAAATTTTTATTTCCAGAGATGTAGAAAGTCTTTATTTTGTAATTTTCACTATTCGCATTAAACAATCTATTTGGTAATGCGACATTTCGTTGTTATAGTGTTGACAGTAGTTAGTGTTTTAAAATCCTTGCACTTAGCTCTTTTGTCCGCATAGCGGGGAAACAGAAGAAAATGCGTTAAAAATATATAGTCGATTTTAGTGAAAGATGAATTTTATGTAGTGCAATAAAATATTTTAGGGTTTAAAGTAAATTCCTTGTTTTATAGTTTTACTGGCATTTTTTATAAGAGTTTCCCCGATTATTTTTGTCCAGTTTTTAACTGATTGATTTATTTTATAGTTTTACTTTAAATATTTTAGAACGTAATTATTATGTATATGAATGTAGCCGTAAATGCTGTCATTTGTTTGTAAAAGTTTGGATTTATTCCTAAACTTTTAAATTATTCAGGAAAGCTTGTTGGCTTGCAAAACGTTTGGTTTATTCGAAAAAGTTTAATTTGCTCGCAAAATGTTTGATTTACTAGAAAAAATTTAATGTGTTCGTAAAAATCCTTGATTTATTCGAAAAAGTTTAATTTCTTTGCAAAATATTTGAATTTATAATTTGAATGATAGTGGCAGGTAGTTAATTTGGTTCACTCTTGAGAATAGAATAGCGACTGGCAATAGATGAAATGCGGTTGATTGCAATCAAAATCTTCTTCACCTGTGTATTAAGGTTTTAAAATAAGTTTTAAACACCTTGGTTTGAATAGTAGCTTTTATGTTTCGTTTCGTTATTCAAATTTTTTTATTAAGGGTAGTAACAGAACTAAATTTCTTTTTCAAGGGGGCTGCCGCCCCCTTGGACCCCCGCAGACTGTTAGCCGTCATTGTTGTAAAGGCAATTAGTCAATTCAGCATAATGCACACTAACATTGTCCCCAAAAGTTGCAATTTTTACCACCTAAATATAAAAGTAGCAATATGAACATTGTGACACCTTGGGTTGTCACCTATCAAATTGTATAAAGAAAAGGGAATAAAATAGCACAAATTGTACACTGTAACTAAGGAAATCGAATTTTAGTGACCAAACAAACTCAAATTCGATTCTTCCGGGTGCTACCGCTAAAGTTGACCTCTGACAGGTCTAGAAACCTGATTCCGCACACCTTCGAAGAATTCTCTACCGATTTCAATTCTACACTTTTTGTCGAGAACCTGCTAGTTTCTGAGGAATCGGTTGGCAAAGGTTTTGGAAGGGGGGTTAAATGCATACATCGGTTGAAAACCGATCACTGAGCAGTAGCGTCAGCGGTCAGTACGTTTCCCCGATTAAAAATTATTGAAAATTGAAGATGCACTTGAAAACGAATAAGTATACAATACTGCACTAACTTCTTACACTGTGTATCAAAGTTTTGAGTTTGAGTTATCTAGCATTTAATTTAGAACTGGCGTACTTAAATGTTAATGTAGGTATTCATTTGTATTAAAATGTTGTTTGAGGTGGGCTACAAAAATTTCCCAATTGTAGTCACCAATGACTTAAACAAATTATTTTATTTTGCTCAATTCTCTAACCACGTTATACTACTGAGCCCCTCATTAGACAAAAACGAACCGAGTGGTTGCTCTCATGGTTACACATTTCCATATTATAGTGCTTTTCAGCTAAAATGACTTCCTAAGCAACCAAAAATCTGAAATCGTCAACATCGGCAGAGTGAAGTGAAGGCTCCACTTGGAAAAAATCAAAATTTTATTCCAAATAAATAAAAACGGCAAAACCGTAAAAAAAGAGTGAGACAAAAGGGAAAAACTTGAAAATGCACTTGAAAGGAAATAACAAGGAATAAATATAATTATGAAATATTCCAAATATTTCTAACTGCAACTTTATACGCATATTTCGCTTTGCGTCTCACTCGAAGCATAAAAATTATGCTCAAGATTCTTTGGCTTGTCATGGTGCCACATCGATAATTATCACCAGGTGATGGTATACTGTAATTGGGTTACGGTTTGACTAACGTTTCTAATGATAGAATATTATGGAATGAATTTTCAAAAGTAATGAAGGAATATCATCGCACATTATAATTACCTGGTAATTAATAATACTAATATTTAAGGCTTTGTTCTAGAATCTTGGGTTTCAGTATAATAGATCTTTCACACCATAATATTGTTTAGAAAATTGGGGTACATTTTTCATTAATATACTGTACACTTTTTCGTATTCCTGTACTCGAAACCAAAGTTGCTGTAGTCTTAGTACTAAGCTCCGTACAAGGTTGGCCCTTTTGGAGTGGGTATGCGAATTAAGAATTCGCTTTCTCCAATCTGGTTTGGCAAATTTGAAACCAGAATAGTCCCTCAAGAAAGGCCCCTTATCTAGTAACTTTAAATACAGCCTTGGTTTCAGTAAAAATGGAATGGACTGCACTTTTTTGACAGTAAAGACTTTTTGGACAGTAAAGACTTTTTTACCCGTTCGGAGAACGGGTAAAAAAGACTAGTCCCTTTATTAAAGCACAGATAGTAGCCAATCTATGAAAGGTACGTACTGAAGATTTTGGCATTGCCGGGAATTACTGATAATTGAGATGAAGAATTTGGAAGTTGTAGGAAATTATGAATGGTGAAATGGAGTAAACGGGAGGTAAAACATTCGGTAATCAAGAAATGGCTTGAATGGCTTGAAATCAAGAATTATATTGTAGAATAAACGAGTTGTTGTCAATGTCAAGTCATGCTGCAGGAAAACAGGAGGCGAGTTGGCACTAAGGATTGTGAGAAATGTGAGATGGGGGGCATTAAAGACTTTTCTTTCGGGGAAAAAATGGCTTGGGATTAAAGATTTATTGGAGAAATCAGAAGGTGTGAGAAAGGATATTATAGGTCACCATGGGTAGGATTCTTACAATTAACCTTCTCTGACCGCTAATTATCCCCAAATATCCCATAACCTTTTACCCAAATACGGTTATCTTAAAGTTTTCTCAAAGCCAAAATGGGTTACCTCAAATTCTGATAATTGTAAATATTGTTGTTCCTGCATTTTCTGATTGCTAATTTGGGTTACTCCCCCGTTCGTAGAACGGGTAAAAAAGACTAGTAACAACTTAACTCTCAACCACTGATGTGGATTAATTAATAAGTGTTTCAAATAACCGTTGAATATTCGAAGTCTTCATTAATTTCTGTGACATCGAGTAACCAGGATACAACTCCCTATCAGTAGTGAAGTTGTAGGGAAATGGTATATAGTATATGGCATATTATCATTCTGAACCAAACCCGTGCCATTTATAATACGAAGGTGTCACCACAGCGGTTCACTGCCTTCTCTCGGACAAGTAACAAGAAAATCGTACACTTCATGAATGTATGTTGTCAATGTGGGCATAGAGGTATGCCGACACTGTGTAGCATAATGAAGTTTTATTATTCCGCCGCGACGCCGCTTAGAGTTATGCATTTATGAAACTTAATAATTGTTGGTATATTTCATCCTACCACCTTACTTCCTTTCTATTCAACGGTATGTTTCTAATTTTTTTACAACCTATCCTTATCCTAGTTACCATTTGCAAAAGGTGCGTCACTTAAAGGTGAGGTACCTTTTGCAAATCAGTAAGTTTTGTTCTTTGGTGGTAACACCCCGACACTTTGGTGATCGGACATGTCCCAAGCCAAGACAACCTTCTGTAGATCCCATTTGCTTGTGTGATTTGTGAAAAATTGTGTGTGTGAATGAAATGATATGAAAGTGAGAGTGGGTGGGGAATGTAAATGTGTGGCTAGGTAGGGGTGCATAGATTCTGGGGCACGGCGGGTACTGCACTAGGAAATAGGCTTTATGTCTTTTTCTTGGGGGGTCAGAGCAAACTAATCGGCGTCTGACTCCGGCAGAGAACTACCGTGTCCCATGGGCATAAAGGGGAATAGGATGGCTGGGTTTCCACACCGAGTCATCCGAGTTCCCGAACAGGGTAGATTTGGCACAGTAAGTTACAATAGGTAAGCGTTACTGGCGGACAACCAAATCTAACATAGGTATTAGGTATCTTTTCAAAAGGGTGTCTAAAATTTTTCTCATTACTTTTGAATGATGATATATTAAAATGAATGCTATTTTTTATTTAGTTTTTCAAAGATGACTCCCAAACGACAGTTATATTCATGCGCTGTAAAAATATGTAAGCGGGAAGACAGGCAAGAATTAGGCGACAGTCTGTCCTGGCATAGGTATTTTTCTTTTAAATAATTTCAATTTTAAACAATTCAAATAAATTCAAATACAACTGCAATTTCTTTGGCACTAAAAAACAGATTTATGACGAAAGCAAATTTAATTGATGTATGGAGAAAGAAAATTTGGCCGAATGGAAAAGGAAAGGAATTAAAATTGAAAAAGCATTTCTTTGTTTGCTCACGCCATTTTGAGCCACAGTACCTATTTAAAAAAGATCTGCGCACAGAATTGGAAAAAACAGCGATTCCAACTTTGAATTTAGGTATGAAATTTTTTCTAATGATTTCGTTTGGTTTGAATTGCCTAAAAAGTCTGTTTTAAACATGAATATTTAAAATAGAAAACGTTTTTGAAAAAGAAGAAAAGGATGATCTTGAAATGGAAATTGAAGTTTACAAGTTATGCATATCAAGATATTAAAGACACGGTATTAGACTTTGGATATTTCTTTCTTGCTCGTCTAGCAAATTACATGGTTAAAAGCATCTCAAACTCTAAAAAATCTGAAAAACGTAAAGCCACAATTTCTGAAATTGTTACGCCAAAACGAATGAGAATTCAATTGGAGCACAATTATTCATTACAAGAAAGCCCAGGAACTACAATTAGAAAATTAAAAGAAGGCAAATTTAAATGTAGAAAGAAATTACATTTAAAAACAAAAACAATCTCACGGAAAAATTTAAGAGTTGAAAACCTTGTTAAAAAATTAAAAAGCATAGACGACACCTACTATTGCGATTCTGGAATTTTAAAACTGCTTGTTGCTATCAGTAAAAAGAAAAAAGTACCAGAGTACTCCGATGATATCAAACAATTTGCAGTAACGCTCCACTTTTACTCTCCAAAGGCCTATGAATTTTTAAGAAGTCACATAAAGCTGCCGCATCCATCTTGCTTATCAGCATGGATGAAATCAGCAAATTGCGACCCTGGACTGAATTTTGAAGTCATCGAGAATTTAAAATTAGAACGATTGAAGGACCAATCAAATAGTTTATCTGATATTGTTATGATAGTGGACGAGATGGCCATCCGTAAAGATACTACTTGGGATCCCAGTAGGCATAAATACATGGGATATTGTGACTTTGGCAGTGGTCCAATGGATGGCGACGGCCCACTGGCAAGCAGTGCAATGGTATGCTTGATTGCCGGTATATCTGGTGGATGGAAGTGCCCCGTTGGCTATATCTTTACCGACAAATGTGACGGAATGACTCTAAACAACTTCGTCAATAAAGCTCTGAAAGCTTTAACAGATGCCGGTTTCATTGTACATAGCATAACAGCCGATGGTGGTACACCAAATGTTGGAATGTTCGGACATTTAGGAATAAAAGAAAAATTGAAAATTGTAAACAATGTTGTTGTGGTAGACAATATTGTCCACTATTTCACAAATCCAGACAACAGTAAAAACGTTTATGCAATTTATGACGTTGTTCACATGATGAAACTTTGGAGAAACCTGTTGTCAGACTACAAAGAAATAACGTGGTCTAAAGGAAAAATTGAATGGAAATTTGTTGAAGAACTTCACGAAGTTCAGCAGTTAGAAAAAATTTCAGCTGCTAATAAAATTAATCAAAATCACATCGATTTTCAGCGCCATAAAATGAAGGTTAAGTTTGCTACACAAGTATTCAGTGCTTCGGTTGCTAACGCTATAGACTTTTGCAGAGACGATGTAATGCTGCCAAATTTCCAGGACTCGAAACCTACAACTGAGTTTTTTAAAATGATTGACAAAGCATTTGACATTTTAAATTCTCGAAATCCTAAGCAAAGCGGTTTTAAAGAAGCGCTCAGAAAAGGAAACTTGGCAAAGAAAATTGATTTTTTAAATTTTGTTTGTTCGGAATTGCAAAAGATAACTTATCAAAAGAAATCTGTCAAGAAAGGTGTAATCAGTTATACTACAGATCTTCTTTGTAATGGAAACAGAAAACGTGCGGTTTTGGGAACGATTATAAGCATTAGATCTATTGTTGACATCTCCAAAACTTTATTGGAAAGAGCAACACACCCATTTTCTTATGTGATGACTTACCGATTTTCTCAAGATTTGTTGGAGTTGTTGTTTAACAAAATAAGGGGAAAATTGGGTAAAAATGATAACCCAAATGTTGTGGAATTTATTAATATCATGAAGCAAATCTGGCACCAAAACTTGCTGAAATCGACAAATACCGGAAATTGTATCAATTACGATCAAGACATTTCAAAGGGTCTTTTCAAATTACAGAGACAAAAAAAGATTTTAGCTGAAGAAGATTTGAATTATGACTATATGTTCAACCGGATAAACCTTGATGGTAGTACCAGTTTCTATGAGAATTGTTTAGCGTACATAGCTGGAAATGTCGTTAAGGCTATTCAAGATAGTAACTCGATCAAATGTTCAACTTGTATGCCGTCTTTGCTTGAACATGAGTCCGATAAAATTCATAACGAATTCACAAAGCTAATTCAAAGAAAAGACAACGGCGGATTAATTACTCCAAGCAATAGTGTATTTCAAATCTGCAAACTTGCTGATGATTGTTTTAAAGTTTTGACACAGAGTGGGACTAAAATCCCAAAGGTAAACAATTTGGACGTCATTATCAGACAGCATGTCACTAAAAACTTAATTGGCAAGTCTCTTTTTCCGTCCTTACAAAATCACATTAATGACTATGATCCCTATTTTCAAGACAGTCACTTAATAATTGTAATGAAGCACATCATTAAACACTTTTTAAAAGTCAGACTGTTTGCCTTTGGAAAGTCTTACCGAAGAGAAATGATGGGAGTATCTCACCGTCACTCAAACACTAAAACTACTTTGTTCCGGCATGAATAACAAGATAATGGTATACATACTTGTAAAGTCATGTACTCTGTAATTGAATGTAATGTATTTATTACTTTTTATTATTTACTTACCATTTATTAATTACTACCAATGTTGTAAATTTTTAATTAAATGATGTGTGGGTGGAAGGGTGGAACATCATTTAAAAAATAAAAAATTGTCAATTCAACTTGAGTTTTCATATGCTACTTTGCTATTGTACAAGAACAGCATACATGCAGCCGCCGCCGATTTTGGTTTTCTTCGGCTGCAACCTTCACTACCTTTTCTACGTGTGAATTGAAGGAAAACAACTTCTGCTGATAAGTATGAACTTGGCGCATTTTTTTGCTGATAACTCTCTGTGTTTGTCCCAGCATTAAATTCTCCTAAGGCTCCCTACCAAATCCTATTTCTCAATCTATCTAGGTTTAGTAATAGTATATCTGAGACAAACCCCCAAAAAACGGCCAGCGTGAATCAAAATTTTGAAAAATCGAGTAACCATGGGTAGAAAATGGAAAACTAATAATTTTAATTGCAATACTGTAAGATGAAAAAAGTAGTTTAGCAGACCTTTCTGTCTAGTTTTTTCTTATATAAACGCACATCTTACCACGTCATAAAAAATACTGAAATGAACTCTTTAAGGGCACCTTCTTTATCTTAAAAAACCAATGCTTTATTAATTTTATAAACAGTAACAAGCGTAGTTGCCAAATATGCTAAAAACGAAATTCGCAGTAAATACCAGTATAAATCATACATTTTACACGAATAGCTATGGCTATGAACACAAACAGGATAGATTTAACACGAGAATTTGTTTCCATTACAGAGACGGACTAAAGCAAAAAAATAAAAGAAATTAGTTTAAAAACGGACAAAATAATGGATGACAAAGGTGGTTGAAATGGATAGCTTACAGATTTTTATAGAAATCCGCAAACTCAGGTCGAATGTATTTGCACATATCAATGAGGTTTTCTTTCTTTTCTGCACTAATTGGGATTGAATTAGGATATTTCGGTTCAAGGACAAGATAGTCCAAATAGTATTCAACCCATTCTAACCGATTTCTATACAGTATTCCTTGTTGATTGGGTCCAAAGATTTGAAAACAGCTAAAGGGTGTTAGCTCAACATGAGAATGTTTTGCTAAAATTTTTCCGGGTAGATTTTTATCGATTTGAAAATAAACAAATTCAGAAACTTTAATTTTGGGAGGTTTTGGTATCAGTTCTTCTAAGACATCAAAATTCAAAAAGGAATTTCTAGTCATTCGTTGTATTTTGAAGGGTTTACTTGGCTGTGCTTCAACGATTACTTTTAACCAATCATCAGGGAGTATTACAGTAGCCGACTTTTTCCGTTTTTCTATCAACGCAAATAAGCGATCGCAGTGGAGGAATGTGTGTCCCGTTATTAAAAACTTTTGCTCGATGCAGCTAAAATATCCCATTTTAACTAGCAGAGTGTAAACGCACAGTGAAAGGTAATTATTATTTTGGCCGGGACAGCGATCACTCCAAACTATCAGTTTTCTTTCTTCTCCGTCATTTAACGGTTGAAAATTGTCTATGACATACTTATAAATGCAGCTCAGGATTTCATTGGAGCCTCTTTTCCCTTCTGTCTCGTGCCAAAACGACATAATTCCATCGTTTCTCTTAGCATCGTACATACAGAAGTTGTACGAACTATACTGTCTTTGGTAGTAAGCATCAGAGTGAGTAAGTATGGGCGAAAGTAGTATCTTTTGTAAATCTATCAAGAAAACAAACAGGTTTTGATTATGCTTTGATTCTTTGATATCCTCCGACATTTTAAGGTAACTTCCATCTGATTCTAATAAATGATTCATCTTTTCCAGTTCCGCTTTTAAACGAGTCTCATGGTTGGAACACTGCATGTCGACATATAACGAGTCGCACTTTGCGCATGTGTCTGACCTTGGTAATCCAAATTTTAGTTTCATTTTTCGTAATTCTAGAGAATATTGACTGCGAAGCCGAAGTGAATTCGGAATTTCAGGGTGCTCTTCGCCAAATTTTTCAATCATTTTGGAAATATTTAAATCCGGGCTAAGGTATCTTGTCTCTATGGTTGATTCTCTTCTACTGTAGTGACTGATATAAAGCGGAAATTGGCGAATGTGATTTTGAATGGCTAGAATGGTATCCTCAGCAATTTTTTTAGGTCTATTCGTGTGTTTTCCTCGATTATCCAAAGCAAAAATTGATTTTTCCTTCATTTTCTTCTTTGCTGTTTTAATTCTTCTGGCGGATATTGAGAATATGTTCATAAACGATTTCTTACAGACTTCTGACAAAACTCCATTTATCGGAATGAAGTATCTGTGTACAATGCAGTGAAATTAAGTGGGGCTAAATGTATTTAAAAAAATATTTTGAGTTTTCACAGTACACTATTTACTTTGCTATATTTTGTATTCGTGAGCTGCCAATCACCCGTCGTCTTTTAACAGATTCTATTGAAATGTATTTCATTAACGCAGTTGATTGCAAATCCCAACTTCCAATTCTGAAGAACTCGGTGAAAATTTTCATCTTAGTATCTTGATTTGCAGAACACCCATTTCTCATGCAAAAGTCAGAACAAATCTTTCCCTATGGAAGTCATTCACCATTTTATTTCAGAAAAAATTTGCATATTATTGATATTCTTGTGTAATATAACATATTAATATTACATATCCAAATATTAATATCACAAACTCTACATTTGAAGGGGGTTGTTTTTCAGGGTGAATACGTTTGTTCCTGCCAACGTACGACTTTCCAGAATTCCTAAGTCTTTTCGCTTGGTTATCCAAAGGTTCTTTGCTTGGTCTCTTTTTATGATCATTTATGTGCTTAAATGCACATTGGCTTAATTTTATGAACTCCCCCATTTCACCTTTGCTGTTGCTTAATTTTTCTAGTAATTCGAAGTTGGAAATAGCTCTCTCTCTTATTATACTATACCAACTATACTATACATTGCAATAAAAATAGGATGATCCATTAGATTTGCATGTCCTACCCATGGTTACCCGATTTTTCAAAATTTTGATTCACGCTGGCCGTTTTTCGGGGGTTTGTCTCATCTATATCTGTGTTCTGAACATTACCTTTTAACTGGGCTGTAGCCACAACGATAGAAATCGAAATACCCTGGGAAAAACATTGAAGTAAAATGTTATTGCTGGACAAAGAATTTTAAATGTCTCGAAGACAGGATAGGGAGTAGACTTTGTAGTTTAGGCACGATGGCAAGGTTGGTGAATGTCCTATAAGGTTGCCTCAGAGGGAATCTTTTTAACTCATTCTGTCCTCCAAATGGATTTCAGATTTCCATAGCTATTCTGATTCCATAAGTTCTGGGATTTTCTTAGTTGTGAGTTCCATACTTTGTGATACTAAATTCTACAAGTTTAGCCCCACTACCAAAAAATTAAATTAATAATTTGCGCTTGGGACAACCTTATGAGAGAGTTACTATGGGTACACTAGCCTTGATAATCTCCGTGATGTAACAACAATAATTAAATTTTTATTAAAAATTCACATTAGCTTGTAATGTCTTAATCATCGCCGTTATTTGAAACACGTATTAATCCACATCAGTGGTTGAGAGTTAAGTTGTTATTCTGAGCTCGACATTACTTGTCAATTACTCTTAACGGTATCAATCGAAATACTATGGTTTTCCCAATGTAAATTTTTGGCTCGATTAACCCAAGGTGGTTTTATATATACCAGGTGATGCATTGGTAAATATAACAAATGGCCCACTAAGAAGAGGGACCATGACACCCCAAAGCACCTTGATTTAAAAAGCTTTTCTTCCGTTGAATTTTCTACACTTTGAAAACTTAAAACGCAAAAATAAATAAAAACGGCAAAACCGTAAAAAAAAGTGAGACAAAAGGTAAAAACTTAAAAATGCACTTGAAAGGAAATAACAAGGAATAGGAATAAATAAAATTTTGAAATATTTTGGGATATTTCTATATACAAACTTTAGACGTATATTTCTCTTTGGGGCTCACTCGAAGCAATTGACTTAAATGCTATGTCTCTATAGAGGTGGTGAAGATTGAAAACTTTTCACAATGGGTCTGCAAAATGAACTACGGGGTAGTAACGAGGCAACCCAAAAAACAAAATATTCTCCTAAACCGACCCGAGGTATTTTGTTAAGGCTGTCATTTAAGTGCACCTCATAATTAATCACTTTGCCTCAACAAAATAAATCACTTTGCCTCATATAAATACATTTACCTCATGAATATTTATGTCGCCTCAAGTTTCTATCACTCAATACTGATAATATACCTGTGCCTCAAGTTTTAGTGAAAAATGCTCATATTTAGTACAAAAACCTCAATTAAAAATGAACCTCAAAAAGTTGTACAAAATCCTCAACAAATAATCACTTTAGCTCAACTTTATGTAAAACAAGAAACATTATTTATTTAACAAATAAGAAATTATTGAAATGCTGTGTTAACAAAAAGATAGTTTTCATAGTTATATGATATAGATATTATGTATGAAGCATGAAATGTTAGTCAGTTACTAAAGAACTAAAGCTGATTTAGCTTTACCAACTCATTGCTTAATAGTAGTATTTAAATGTGCAAGATAGTAATACATGCAAATGTGGGTTTTTTGTAAAGTATATAGCAAACTAATTACTTTAGGACGACCACATTTGTTTTTTCTTAGTTTACCGTTGCAGCTAGGCTGAGCCGAATGGCTAAGCCGATAGATAAGCATTCAATTTTAAATCGTTCGTTAGAAAGCAGTTCAAAAGTTCTCCAGTTCAATTGTCTGCATAAATCTAAAAACTTCTGTGGAACAATCATATAACCTCTGAGACAGGTATATACATTTTTTATGTGTAGTACAAATATTTTGCATGAATCAGTATTTAAATTTTCGAAATTGAAAATGTATTTGTTCTCTAGATATGGCTACAGTCATTTTGGAACCCTACGAAAGCAGCGATAGTGAAGAAGATGCTGATGCTACGCAAGAAAAGCAACCAAAAAGCAAGAATAACGCATATTTGGAAATTGCAAAATATCTTCGAGGACGAAAAAGTAGCAAAAGCACACGTAAAGGACGAAAATATGTACGTATATCGAAATAGATATAATACTTTCAATGGTGTTCGTGAAAACTTCAAATGCAAAAACCCACATTGCTCCTCCTTGATGTACCTGCTGCACGAAAGTGATTCAACTAAAGTTAATCAGTTTGTGAACGGAGAAAACCATGACCATGTACTTGTTTCTTTTGGAATACCTCGTGCCATAAAAAAAGAAATTAAAGCTCTCCATGATTGTGGCTACAAACCTAAACGCATCTTAGCAGAACTTCGTCTAAAAGACATGGAAGTTCCTTACATTCAGCTAACTAATTATCCTTCAAGAATGCGCAGAGAAAAATACGGACCATGTACATTTGGTTTTTTTGATTTGATTTGATTGGATTTGCTTTATTGTCAGAACTTAGTTCAGCTAACGGTCTAGCTGGTCTCCCACAAAGGACATTACATAGGAGAGAATTATAAAGCATGTTTTATATCTTAATATATATCATATTACAATATCGTACATTACATACACCAACAGTTACACAATAGTGTTACTAATTTGGTTAAAGATATAAACGTAGAACTATAGTAAAAATTTCGTTAATAATTATTTTGACGAATATATTTTAAGTAATCACACAGATTATTTTTGAAACCGACTAATGTATCAGAGGCTTGCAAGGGAGCAGGTAAACTATTCCATAGAACAGTTGCTCGATAAGTAAAAGATTTTTTAAAAAACTCACGCCTATGCTTAGGTATTAGTAAAAGGTTTGGGTGTGCACTTGACCTATCTGATACATTATTCGGTAATACATATAACATATTTTCAGGATATTTTGAGGGAAATTTTAACATTGGATACAGTGTAACGAGGAGAGTATAGTCAATTTGTTCATACACAGTCAGAATACCAAAATTGTCGTATAATTTACAAATATCCTCATGAACATTACCAGACCTTATACGATCAACTATTTTAGAATTATAATGATAATTAAGTAAGAAATTGTCTATTATCAGTACAATTTTTTCTAAATTAGCAGCTGATGTAGCTGAATAAACAGCCAAGCCGTATTCAAATACGGAATACACTAGGGCACGAAATAGTACCGGCATTGTATTTTTAGGAATAAGTTTTTTAAAACGTAGTAAATTTTTTGACCTAAAAGCCATCTTTTTGCACATTTTAGAGATGTGTTCATCAAATGTTAAATTATTATCTAAGAATAAACCAAGATATTTTGAAGAGATTTGACCACTCAAAATATTGTCAGAAGTATCAGTAATACTACAGATTTGATTAGGGGAACCAGAACGCGAGTTGAAAAACTGAACAAACATGGATTTAGCCCAATTTGTCTCAGAGCGATTCGCGTTACACCAGCTACTCATGGAATTCATAGATTTTATTAGCTCATCTGAGATTGTTTCCGTTTCATTAGCGCAAATCAACGGATTTGCCACGTCATCTGCAAAAAGGGCTACAGGGGAACTAAAGTGATTTGGTAGATCACTGATATAGAAACAGTAGGCCAGTGGCCCTAGTATGGACCCTTCAGGACAGCCTCCCAATATGTCAAACTTGTCAGACACAAAATTTCCAAGTTTAATACTAACTCTCCGATCGAGAAAATAACTGCACAATATTTTTAGTAAGTGTTCTGGAGGGTTAAAGTTAGATTTAATTTTTTCAATGAGTAATTTAAAATTTGTACTTGGAAAGGCCTTTTTTATATCGAAAAAAGCCACTGAAACAGCACTACCCTTATCTAAACCAGCGTGTATAGTGTCAGTTAAGTAAGTAAGCGCGTGGGTAGTTGAAAGTCCATTTTGAAAACCAAACTGATTTTCAAAAATGAGACTATTTCTAGCTAGAAACATTTTGTAATGCAGATTTATAAGAGATCCAAAAGCTTTGCCAAGAAAAGGAATGATAGATATTAATCTATAAGAACCAGGGTCTTTCCTATTTCCTCCTGGTTTTAGAAGGGGAGTTGCAATGGATTCTTTCCATTTATTTGGAAACACACCTGTGCATAAAGCATAATTAAAAATTTTAGTAATTTTATCAGACAGGACTGGTAAACATAGTTTAATGAGTTTAGGTGGTAGACTCATTGCGTCTACCGAAGAGGGTTTAGTGCGAGCAAGGTGTTTAAGGACACTTTCATTATCTAACAATAGTGACTTTGCACCAGAAAGGATACTCCATTGATGAATTAGGTCATCACTTTCATCAACATGGGATAATGCAAATGTATTGGCAAAGCATGTAGCTATACTTTCTTTATCCGTCAAGGTAGAGCTTCCATTGTCAATTTCATTTATTACAGGAGAACTAATGACTAAATTACACAGTTGCTTGTACACAGTCCACGAATTATTTTGAACCTTAGCTTCAGAAAAACGTACTTTATAGTAGTTACGCTTAGCATTTCGCAGTTGATTAGTAACATAATTCCGTACCTTATTACTATATTGCCAAAGGATTAAAGATTTATCATTCAAAGCGAGATGTTTTATGTGATCCTTATAATGTATCAAACGTCTCAAATCAGCAGTCATATAAGGCACTTGTACGGATCTAACATTTTTTCGGATAACTGGCACAGTTTTATCAAAAACATCTAAACAAATAGTTTCAAATGTAGATAACATGTCCTTAACACAATCAGCTGAATCAAGAATTGACCAAGGAGCATTTAGCAGCTTCTTTAGGAGATCTTGTCAATTACTGCAAGGAGAAAGAAAATACTCCAGAGAATATTGACGAAACATTTGTTTCTAGTTACGTGTACCATGTTGGCGATGGAAATGCAGATCCATTTTTTAGAATAATGTTTACTACAAGAAGGCTATTAGAATACGCCACATATTCTGAAAACATACATACCGATGCTACCTACAAATTAATTTGGCAAGGATATCCAGTTATTATTGTTGGCGTGACAGACAAGGAAAAGAAATTCCATCCAGTAAGCCTTTGTGTGTGTACAAATGAAGAAACCAAAGACTTCGAATTTGTGTTTTCTGCATTGAAATCTAGCATTCTTTTACATACAGGAAAGGAACACAAGCCAAAATACCTAATTGCTGATGCTTCAGGAGCCATAACAAATGGTTTTCAAAGATCCTATGCACATGAAATTAAAAGAATTTTTTGTTAACACAGCATTTCAATAATATCTTATTTGTTAAAAAAATAATGTTTCTTGTTTTACATAAAGTTGAGCTAAAGTGATTATTTGTTGAGGATTTTGTACAACTTTTTGAGGTTCATTTTTAATTGAGGTTTTTGTACTAAATATGAGTATTTTTCACTAAAACTTGAGGCACAGGTATATTATCAGTATTGAGTGATAGAAACTTGAGGCGACATAAATATTCATGAGGTAAATGTATTTATATGAGGCAAAGTGATTTATTTTGTTGAGGCAAAGTGATTAATTATGAGGTCCATTTAAATACTCCGATTAACCCAAGGTGGTTTTATATATACCAGGTGATGCATTGGTAAATATAACAAATGGCCCACCAAGAAGAGGGACCATGACAACCCAAAGCACCTTGATTTAAAAAGCTTTTCTTCCGTTGAATTTTCTAAACTTTGAAAACTTAAAACGCAAAAATAAATAAAAACGGCAAAACCGTAAGAAAAAGAGTGAGACAAAAAGGTAAAAGCTTACAAATGCACTTGAAAGGAAATAACAAGGAATAGGAATAAATAAAATTTTGAAATATTTTGGGATATTTCTATATACAAACTTTAGACGCAGAGGTCGAAATTTCAATGAGTATTGAGCCGTAGCGGCTCATGGCTCATTTCAGTAACGTCATACGGCTCGCTCAAATGGCTCATGGCTCATTTGTCAAAACCTCATGGCTCACTCACACGGCTCATGGCTCATTTATCAAAACTTCACGGCTCACTCAAACGGCTCATGGCTCATTTATCAAAACTTCACGGCTCACTCAAACGGCTCATGGCTCATTTATCAAAACTTCACGGCTCACTCAAACGGCTCATGGCTCATTTTCCCAAACCTTAGGGCTCGCTCACTCGGCTCATGGCTCATTTTTCCAAACCTTAGGGCTCGCTCACTCGGCTCACGGCTCATTTTTCAAAACCTCACGGCTCACTCACTCGGCTCACGGCTCTTCTTATATTTCACCGCCAAGTTTAAATTCTCAACTCATACATTGTTTATAGTGTACATCATCATCAGCACTATCTGCTGTTTAACATTTTATTACATTTATTGACAATGGTTGTAAATTTCAATACACACTGATCGGTTTGGTCTGGCCAACCCCTGTCATAAACAGAATTATAAAAGTATAAGTTAATACTACCCAAGAAGCCTGTATGGGTCAAATATCCAATAGATAAAGATTAAATACAGGCTTCTTGATACTACCTAAAAGATATGTCTTAGGTATAATATTAATTACTAAATCTGTAACATAAATAGCTGAACGTACATAAAATTACTTACAATCCGCATAAATGAATAAATCATTTTTATTAAGTTTATAAATTGAGTGTCGAACCACTGCTATGTAAATAAGAATTATAAGATCAAAGTTAATTTTTTCTTGGATATGCATGTGGTGGATAATAGTACAAAATAATTAATACTATAAACAAAAAATGCTATTTATTTTTGTTGATGAAGTGACTTGAAGCCTTTGTCAGTAAAAATATTAGTGGGGTTGGGCAGGCCAACCCCGTAAATCCACCAATTAAGAAGTGCTTGTTAACTTTAACTGTCGTTCTCAATACTGGCGATAAGACAACATATTTTGCACAACGTCAACTTTTAATGTTGCCCTCCTCGCTTGTTTTAAATTTCCAGCAATTGAAAAAAATCGCTCAATGTCGCTGCAAGAAGCAGAAATAGCTATATACACACCAGCGAGGTTAGCCAATTTGGGGTACGACGAGCCTTTACATTTTCTGCCCAAAATAAAATGGATCACTCCTTTTGTATTTAGTCTGCGTAGAGAGTTCTATAAATATGTAAACCTTTTCATATGAAGTGCCTACAAGTGAAAACAGATCGAATTCATCCTGTTTTGAATTATTTCGAAAAATAATTGAGTAGTTTGCATGTGATGCCGCTCAGCTTGAGCATTTTCTACTTGCAGTTCTTCTATGCAGAGATCTCAATGTAGGCGACTTTTGAATAGTAGCAACCCACGGCTCGCTCACTCGGCTCACGGCTCATTTATGAAAACCTCACGGCTCGCTCACTCGGCTCATGGCTCATTCATCAAAACCCGACGGCTCGCTCACTCGGCTCATGGCTCATTTTTCCAAACCTGACGGCTCGCTCACTCGGCTCATGGCTCATTTTTCAAAACCTTAGGGCTCGCTCACTCGGCTCACGGCTCATTCATCAAAAACTCATGGCTCGCTCACTCGGCTCATGGCTCATTTATCAAATCGTCACGGCTCACTCACGTGACTCACGGCTCACTCCAAAACGAGCCTTGAGCCGTGAGCGGAGCCCCACTCATGGCTCAACGACTGAGCCATGAGCCGTAATTTCGACCTCTGTTTAGACGTATATTTCTCTTTGGGGCTCACTCGAAGCAATTGACGTAAATGCTATGTCTCTATAGAGGTGGTGAAGATTGAAAACTTTTCACAATGGGTCTGCAAAATGAACTACGGGGTAGTAACGAGGCAACCCAAAAAACAAAATATTCTCCTAAACCGACCCGAGGTATTTTGTTAATATTATTGACTCCTCTCCACCTTCTTGCACAATCATGTAACCTTAGAGATTACCTTGAGTAAATGCTTTGCATACCAAGGTTAATAGACTACAATACCCGTATTTTAATTACTTCCACTTTTAAAATTAAGCAATAATAAAAATTCATTTAAAACCTCCTTTAGGATGGAGGTATTTTTAATGTTCATCGTCGACCAGAATACCAGTTTAAGGTGTAGTATGTTGTATTACAGGTAAAAGTTGCTTTAATCTTACTTCAACCCTAAGCTCTATCACGTTTTTGATATTGTTTATGATTTTGCAGAATTTAACTATCGTAATTTTACAATTTTATGAGAATTCCAGCCCAGATAAGGGTATCCCATCACCTGGTAATAAGGATGTGGTTCCAATGCAATCAGAATATCTAGGATCTAATACTTACGGTGTAGTCAAGGAGAATAAACCGTTGCCTGGGTGTTCTCTTGCGCTTTACCAGGAGTATCGACTAGAGAATTCCACATGGGGGATTTTGAACTTCTATACGGGACGTTTTTGGAAAAGCCTGTAACTTGGCATTAGTCCAATTGGTCGAGACACTTACCCATACCAAGCTGGTTGTCTTGGTTTCTGAAATACAGTACTGCTTAGTATCCCGACTAATGCTAAGTTACAGGCTTTTCCAAAAACGTCCCTTATAGAAGTTCAAAATCCTCCATGTGGAAATCTCTAGTCGATCAGCTCCTGGTAAAGTGCAAGAGAAAACCCAGGCAACGGTTTATTCTTCTTGGTTACCTCTAACTTTTCGCTTAACCAAAGTGGCGTTACCTCAAAGATGCGTAGAGTCACAGCTGCCTCTAGAGAGGTATCAGCATAGGCTGGGTGCACGGAGAGCCAATAGCAGCTCAGCTCAGAGTACTTTTGTAATTCGTGTCGTTATTCTCGTAATTATACATGAGAAGAGGACATAATTGTAGGCATGGACGATGAGGGGCTTCTAGGCGGCCAACCGGGTTCACAATCCAATTACCAATAATATATATATAAGTTACAAGGTCCACGAAAGTGCCATTCAATAATAATTTAAGTAAAATTTGTTAAAATATTTCTTATATACTAATCCTTTCTACACACCCTTCAGTGTACAGTACGACGACATCTTGCGTTACCCTATTTTATATCTTGCTCCAGCATTTTCTGACTCCTAATAATTACTGCTATTCCCCCGTTCGTAGAACGGATAAAAAAGTCTACTAAATAATTTAATACTAATGGATATTAAAAAAAACGGCAAAACCGTAAAAAAAGAGTGAGACAAAATGGAAAAATATTTCTAAATGCACTTGAAAGGAAATAACAAGGAATAAATAAAATTATGAAATATTTAGAATATTTCCATCTAATACTTTAAACGTGTTTTTCTCTTTGGGGCTCACTCGAAGCAATTGACGTAAATGCAGGGTGTCTCTAAGGTTACACCTTGAATTTTTCTCAAATTTTTCTCGCCGTTTTTATTTATTTTTGCGTTTTAAGTTTTTAAAGTTTAGGAAATTCAACCGAAGGCTGAATCATCTTTGGATTTAATGTAATTAAGAGCACGAAATTTATATTGGAAAAACATTGGGAGAGTAAAATTTTATTGGTGGGCAAAGACTACTAAATGTCTTCGAATAGCGAATGAGGGTAGGGGGTGTACAGCAATTGGCAAAATAATGCTTTAAAATAGGTGAGGGGGGCGAAGGGTAAAAAGCCAGCAAAAAAGCGACTTCGTTGTTTGTCACGCTCCCAATGTTGGTGTATGTCCTGTAAGGTTGTCTCAGGAGAAAATTTTTAACCCATTCTGTTTTTCCAAATTACATATACCAGATTTCCATACAATGTGTGTAGGATTTTCATTATGCTATGCATCCATCCATACGTTGTGGTTCTAAATTGTGCACATCGAAAAAATTAAATTAACGATTTGCCGTTTGGAAAACCTTATTCGAGAATTACTGTGGTTACACCAGCCTTGGTGTAATAACATACGATGATAATTTAACAATATTGGTATTAGCAGTTTAGCATGCAATATGGTCTTCAAAATATTTTATTAATGATAGTAACCGAACTAAATTTTTTTTCAAGGGGGCTGCCGCCCCCTTGGACCCCCGCAGACTGTTAGCCATCAGTTCTGTAATGGGAATCAGTCAATTTAGCATTATATACACTATAGGTAATAGTACACCATTGTAATCAAAAGTTTCAATTTTCACCACCTGAATATGAAAGCAGGAATATGAACATTGAAACACCTTGGTTTGTTCACATATTAAATGTTATAAAGAATCTACGCAAGAAATTCAATTGCTAGAGTTGTTACTATGGATAATACAAGAAAGGAGTACTTTGCAATGTAAAAATTGCTCAGAGCTATTGTGCTTCCCAAGGCAATTTGAATCGCCATACCAACGGGGTTGGCCTGGCTAACAAGGTGCAGACAATTGTAAAAATTGCTCAGAGCTATTGTGCTTCCATCGCCCCGTGTACTCCAATGTAAAACGGAGATAAACAACTTTTATTTTCGGTTTTTTGACGATAACTCGAAAACGTCTCAACCGATTTGGCTGCCGAGTTAACGCGCACTAGATGAGACCTATAATTATGGATTTGTTCATATATGTACCGATCAAAAATGAAAACTCAGACTTCCTGTTACGGAGAACACTTTCGAAAGTCCGATGGAATGCATACAGAGTGAAACTCTGCACATGAAAACCATAAGCAAGGTTTCCATGTGTACTGCGGGTCTCACTCTTAATTAATTTTGTTGGATGTTGGACCAATGTTCACCATGTAACCAGGTAACCAGGTAACCAGGTAACCTTGGTTTGTATACATATATAATGACAACTTGAAATATTTAATTGTCAACTTACTTCGGTAGCATTATAGGCATCTCGCTTCGTATGAAATATTTTTGAAATTTGACTCCCTGTAAATCGTTCGTATGCCCTTGAACCCGTCAACTTAGCCAGTTCCTAAGTAAACAAGGAATAAATTAATGGCTGACCGGAAAGGGGGCTTATCTCATTTCATAAAAATATTAAATTCGTAACTGCCGAGTTACGATAAAAATATCATTAAATTTTAACCCTTTCGCCCGCGAAAAAATTCATATTTAATATCTTCAAGAAATTTTACTTTCTTTCATAACGCAAAATATTGGCAAATAAATAATCCTCGCCTACGTTATACCAATCAGAGTTTTGAGTTTTATTGAACAAATTTTGTAAATTACTATTAATAATTACTTAAAATCTAAAATCAAAAAAAGGATTTGGTGTCAATGCAGAAATTTATGATTCCAAGTTCAAGAGAGTTCTGGCGTTCTGGTCATTTTTACCGTTAGCATAGCGTTGGATTTTATAGGATTAAATTTAAAGTCGGGACACAAATGAGTGAAACCAGAAACAGGAAACTTTTCTGTGGACTGGATGAAAAGCGGACTGAATGAACCGTACAAAATGAAATTAGGTAAGGTTCTCTGGCGACAGAGAAGTTGCTAAATGAAATGGGGGACTACTATATTAATAATGAATTAATACGGGTACGGATTTTCTATTGCATATACACGGGACGTCCCCTTTTCCTCTATTGAAATAGGGAAATTTTGGAACACATTATTTATATCTGTAGCTGTGGTCAAGCTCGGAATAGTAACAGAAAATGTTTTTAAATGGTCTAGTGTTAAGTTGTTGCCCTAAGGAATACAAATTGACTGCAGTAGTGGTAGTAGTAGGTATTAAGGTCTAATTATCTTCATGATTTGCATGAAGATAAATTATAATAAATTATAAATAATAATAATTATAAATAATGCAAATTATAAAGATAAGTATACCTTTATACCTATTACTATTACTACACTACTTGACATTTACAGAGAAATTCTTTGTAATATAATTTGTATTCCTTAGTGTATTAACCTTAACAATGGACTCATTAAAAGATATTTTCCATTGCTATTCTGAGCTTGAACACCTGTCTTATCTGATGCACCTAACACCCTCTTACATTCTAGTTACAAGCATGCAACAGTCTTTCCATATGCCATAGAAAATCCGTACCCGTATTAACTCGCATTAATGTAGTAGTACCCAATTTCATTTAGTAACTTCTCTGTAGCCGGAAAACAGTTCGCTTTTCATCCAGTCCACAGTAAAGTTTCCTGTTTCTGGTTTCACTCATTTGTGTCCCGACTTTAAATTGCGTCCGATTTTATATTATAAGTAAATTAATAGTAGTTTACAAAATTTGTTCAATAAAACTCAAAACTCTGATTGGTATAACGTAGGCGAGGATGTATTTACAGTTGCCCTCAATTGATCAGACCAAACAAGTGGCGCTTGCTGCAATGGAAGCATTTTCTGATTCGCCAAATTTTCGTCATTTTGGCAATATCCCATGGGCTCATTTGCAGTTATCAAAAAAGTAGTTCAAAAAGCCTTCAAACCGTACACGGTAGACTGAACCTTAAATTGCTGATTTTAACTTTTAAGGTCTGCGTTTGATCTCAGACTTAAACGGTAGGACTAAGGTAAAATTATACAACCAAATATTGCGTGCGCCTCAATGTGGGTATAGGACAGAATTATTATTTATTTCAATGAGTTTCTATAGTTATTGGGATTTTATTTTATAATGAGAGGAAAATAGCGATTTTTACATGGGGCATTTCAAAATAGAGTTTGGGACGTGAACTTCAAATTACTGAATGTAAAGGTCAACGTTACCCCTGACAACCCCAGAAATAGGATACTGGGAAGATAAAAATCCCAGTATCCTATGCAAGCATTTTGATTTATTTACATTTACTAATAAATACAGTCCTCACCAAGTTTGTATGCACTTTGCCTGGCAGAACGTGCAATGGAAGCGGCAGGTGAGTGGCCAAAAATTATTTAAATATTGGCAATTTGATTTGTCGATTTTTATTTTCGAACTAAGCTGTTTCCGACTGGGGTCTATTCTATATTTCCACAATGTTATTGTCTACTCATTACCATGGAACGCCAAATATACAAAATATAAACTAAATGTGCTTATTCGAATGGAAGAAAATCATGAGGTAATACACATTGTGAAATTGATTTACGAATTATCCATTTTATTCCTCTTTAAGCATTCACCTCGACATATGACGAATGGGAAGGAATAAACCGAGCTAACTTAACTTGGCAGACTTATCTAATACAACAACACTTATATTCATATTGATAAACCTAATTTATTGATAGTGAGACTTTACACTTTACAGTATCGGATTACCTTACTAAAATGATAAACAATAATTACCAAATAGAGAAAAGCTTTGCCTAAACAATGTCTTCATTAAATATTATAATATACCAGATAGCCCTACTAAACATTAGCAATTACTTAAATTGATTAAATAAATATTTATTTAAAATGCTCATATTTATTTTAAATATAAATTTATTTAATGAATATGTTATGATAATGTTTAGTAAAGCTATTTGATATTTAATATTTAATGAAGACATTGTTTAGGCAAAGCATTTCCTTATTTAGTAATTATTTGTTTATCACCCTAGTAAGGCAATCTGATACTGTAAAATCTCACTATTACTAAATTAGGATATGTGTGTTGTATTCAAGGTGGTCTCTAAGGTTACGTGATGGGTATAGAGGTGGTGAAGATTGGGACCTTTTTACACTGGGTCTGTAAAATAGGCTACGGGACAAGTAACAAGGCAACCAAGAAATTCCTTCAATAGTCCCGTCCGTCCCGTCCCGTAGCTGATTAAAACTCTGCAAAAGCGTCCCGTAGCCTATTATGAAGATTTTTGAACCTTCACCACCTCCTTACCCAGCCATGTTACCTTAGAGACCACCTTGGTTGTATTAGATAAGTCTGCCAAGTTAAGTTAGCTCGGTTTATTCCTTCCCATTCGTCATATGTCGAGGTGAATGCTTAAAGAGGAATAAAATGGATAATTCGTAAATCAATTTCACAATGTGTATTACCTCATGATTTTCTTCCATTCGAATAAGCACATTTAGTTTATATTTTGTATATTTGGCGTTCCATGGTAATGAGTAGACAATAACATTGTGGAAATATAGAATAGACCCCAGTCGGAAACAGCTTAGTTCGAAAATAAAAATCGACAAATCAAATTGCCAATATTTAAATAATTTTTGGCCACTCACCTGCCGCTTCCATTGCACGTTCTGCCAGGCAAAGTGCATACAATAGGACTGTAATAATAAATAATAATTCTGTTGCTATACCCACATTGGTGCGCATCCAATTTTAGGATTAATTTTACGTTAACCCTAACTCTGAATCTCTCTAATATTCCTAATCCCCCGTGTAACATTTGGCATTTGGGACCCCCTGATAAAGCAGCCACAAAGGAGAGGCAGGGAAACCTCTATAGTTTATACTCCTTGATAGTAATTAAGAAGACTTGCCTTTGGTCCACCTAAAGCTTTTTCTAAAGATTGGCAATAGTCGGTTGTGCTGGAATCCATCCAAATAGGAGAATTTGCAATACTAAATGAAAAGTAAAATTGATCATGAAGAAATTTTCCGGGATCCAAGCTTTTTAGTGTTTCTCGTGCACCTTTTTTCCAATAGACACTTCCATGTTGCTGTAATTAATATTCGCAAATGCATAATTAATTCATTGCTATGGTACCAGGCAGTTGATAAGATTCCTACTCAGTTCTCTCCTGCATTGTGTGCACTTTGCCTGGCAGAAGATGTCATGGAAGCGCCAGGTGAGTGGTCAAAAATTATTTAAATATTGCCCGTTTGATTGGTCGATTTTCATTATCGAACTTTAAGCTATTTTCGACAGGGGCGTATTTTACATTTCAACAATGCTATTGTCTACCAGGATCCAAGAAAATAACCGCAGAACCGAAGGCCGCCAAAAACTGATCAGATTAACTATCTTTTCTATCTATTTGTGGAGGAATTGGGAGTTGGAGGAAGAATATCTCCCGGTGGGCTCCTTGGCCATGGCTGAGGAGATACTATACTATACTATACTCGATCCTCCAAGTCCAAGTTATCTTAAAATCTACCTATAAGGCAGAGATAACGAATGTTTCATGCTCCTTAGAAATTATAGGAAACGTAAAAGCATTGATTTCGTGTATGTGTTAGGATTTTGAATCCTGACAGGTTATGTCGACATGTCTATTATTGTGCTAGAAATTCAAAATAAATTTCAAAATTGAATCACGAATTGAAACTTGTCTATGTGGCATAGTAATAGAAAAACATGGTCGACATTTAACCAAATTATGTTGACAATCGGAATGGGAGCACCCATTGCCATTATCTGCGTTTAATACAACTGCAACTGACAAAAATAATCCGAAAATCAATGAGTTTCTATAGTTATTGGGATTTTATTTTATAATGAGAGGAAAATAGCGATTTTTACATGGGGTATTTCAAAATAGAGTTTGGGACGTGAACTTCAAATTACTGAATGTAAAGGTCAACGTTACCCCTGACAACCCCTTCTTCCCCTGACCCTTACTGGGAATTCGCGTCCCAAACTCTATTTTGAGAAAAACTGTTGATTTGCTTCACTTGGGAAGATAAAAATCCCAGTATCCTATGCAAGCATTTTGCCGAAAATGAAGATCAAGGCCATTGCACGAGTTTTTGAAACGGCCTTCGCCTCTGCGCTTATAGTCCAAAGTAAAATAACGGAAGGATTCTAATGTATTGATTTCTTTCCATTCGAAAACAAACATTTAGAATATAAAATGCACCCCTGTCGAAAATGAAAATGGACCAATGAAGTCGCAGCCCAGTAACGCATAAGTTAAGAAAGTTTTAAATTTATTAAAGTTGTTTTTCTAGTTGAGATTTGGATTTGAGTACCTGGCCGGCACCGGAAAGTGCAGCAATTCTGTCGAAGGCCACTTCCTGCAGCCTCAGTTTCTCCATGAGAATGTCCACTGCCTTGACCCACATCAGTGGCTGGGCGGTCACCACCTTCCCATTCCTCTCGTCCCGGTTCACGCCCCCAGTCGTCCTTATAACACATTCAGTCACTCTATTAACACATGAACATGGACATTATTAGTAATGGAAGGAATACCTGAATTCGGGAAGATCCCCATCGAAGTTGACGACTGCCTCATGAGCCACTTGCAAAGCGTCGTCCACAATTACCGCCTTCACCTGGACAGAGACCAAGATTTAATTCCTCACACCTTCTCCAATACATCTCTAATGCCAAGGCATTTTTCTTTTCCCCGAAACAAGTCTTTAATGGCCACCCATCTCACATTTCTCACAATCCTTAGTGCCAACTGACAACTCGTATATAATTCTTCATTTCGAGCCACTACCGAATATCTTACCTCCAGATTACTCCACTTGACCATTCATAATTCTTCCAAATTCTTCATCTCAAAATCATTAATTCTCTAAGGCAACTTCCTAATGCCAGAATTTGCAGTGTGTACCTTTCATAGACAGAGTTAACTAGCGCAACTAGGCGTAACTACCCCAAGTTGCGCTAGTCCCCCTTGCGGCCCTTTTTAAAATTTCGTCCCAGAACTGTAGGCTAGGTTAGGAGCAATCAAGGAGAATAAACTCTTGCGTTTCATCAGGAGTGTCGAATAGAGAATCCCACATTGGGAATTTTGACCTTCTATAAAAGGGACGTTTTTGGAAATATATCAAACTTGGCATTAGTCGGAATGTTAATGACCACTGTATGTTAGAAACCAAGACAACCAGCTTGGTATGGATAAGTAGTATCTTGGCTACAGTTCTCATCATCATTGTGTACAATTTATGGCAGAAGTGGTCATGGAAGTATTTTCTCATTGGGTGAAAATGAATAAAAATGACGTACTTATTTAAATGATTCCTGAAAGCCCCTGATTGACTGAATAAATTTCGTGATCCTTGAGATAAATTAACAAATCACTTGGCCCAAAATTAAATAAATTACGTCATTTTTAGTCCTTTTAAACCAATGAGAAAATGCTTAAATGACCACTACTGCCATCAAACTGCACACAAAGATGATGACGTTAGTCCAATCACAATTGGACTAACGTCAAGTTACAGACTTTTCCAATGTGATTTTATTTTATAATGTGAGGAACAATGTGCTTCAAAAAAGGGGAAGTTGCCCCCAGCAACTTCCCCTCCTCTGCCTACCACGTGTTGACTTACCCAAAATAACAAAAAAATGTCACCCAGTTTCTTCATGTATTCACTACGGTATTCCGGGCTCAGGCCACATAATCGGGCTCATTGCCAACTCCTCTGAGACAGGCATTGTTGTTAGTTAATGCCGAGAGGTCAAAGGCTGTCATTAGATGGATTCATATATAGCCTCACTACACACACGAGGTGTGCCTGATGGGGTTCTGCCCCGCTGTACCCGGAATCCCGGGCGAATTGGGCCTCTCAGGTACTATAGGTCAACAAGGCAAGGCGCGGTAGCAAATGTCCAAAGTGTTACAATAGACTACTATACTACCCTATAAATATGTAACCTTCAATCCCTCATCCTCAACAACAACTTTGTCTCTGAACTTTCCAATCTCTCATCCCTTACAACTTGTTATTGTAAAACTAGAGATTTATTATTGTGCCTTTTATTTATTATTGGTGACTTCTGTAAACCTTAAAAGTACCTAAATCTACCTACCTAAAATTGAACTTCTAACCTAGAAAATATTATTCTTATTATTTGTGACTACTCTCTCTCTACTATTGTAAACCTAACAGAATTAGTATAAATACCAATGTAAAATTACCGACCAACATCACAGCTCTGTGATCGCTTGGGCTTCAATGTTCGAGTTATTCTCTCTACAAATAAACTTTGATCTTTTACTATAAAAACCAAAATCTTCCAAATTATTTCCAAAATACCTACATCCCTTTAGTGAGAGATCACATTTCCCAAAACTAATATTCTGAGGAGAATCCAATTCCCGTTCAGAAGTGGACTTTCCATATTTCCCATTTCTGATACCAGGAATCCCTCCTTAATAGAAAATCACACTCAAAAGACCAGTAACACAAAGCAGTCTTCTGGCTGCACAGGTTAAGCTACGTTGTCTACTGAGCAATGTTGGATGGGTGAACGAATTGCTTCTAGCAGACAGAATCACAGTTCACAACTCAGTCCCTTGCTTGACAAATCCTAGCGCTACAGTAATAACGTACCTAGGTGAAAACTCCTTGATGAATGTACGGGATAGTTAAATTATCTTGGGACTTGTGGTTTGGAAACCAACTGTAGCCTGACTACAGATGAAATCATGAAGTATAAACCAAATTTTATTTTTTTTATTTTTTTTATTAACACCTGGTAGGCAGAGGAGGGGAAGTTGCTGGGGGCAACTTCCCCTTTTTTGAAGCACATTGGTGTGTAAAGTAGTAGCGATTTGTACATTTGATTTTCCTCACTTGGGAATGATAAAAATCCCAATATCCTATGCAACCATTTATGACGTTTCCAAAAACGTCCTTATAGAAGTTCGAAATCCCCCATGTGGAATTCTCTATTCAATCCTCCTGGTAAAACGGAAGAGAAAACCACGGCAGCAGTTTATTCACTTTGGGAGCAACAACCTCATCTGCTGACCTTCAAGTAATTAAGAGTTATTGTGTTACTAGAGCGACATTGTTTTTCACAGGATGAATTTTCAAGTGTTACCGATTGAGTGCTGAAATCAAAGCCCAAATAGAGGGGTCCTGTTTCCGCTTCCATTTCTTATTCAGGTTACGACTCGGCTGCACAAATTAATCATTTAAAATTATTTATTTGAAATCACAGCACAAGTGTTTTGCAAGTAGAAAATTGAGCAACTGTAATGCTAACGGATATCTAGACATGTATGTATAATGTACACACCAAGTAAGTGCGTGGCCAAGGATGCCGAACCAGGGTTTTGGGGTCACCACTTTGTTTTCAAAAACCCATTCTGCTACGCGGAATGTAACATTATTTTCACAGCAAATTACAGACCGCAAAATATGAATATATTTGATAAAGTTAAAAACTATCATTCTTTAGCATATATTTTTTATTTAAGAAGGATATCAAGGAGTTTCAAATGGCTGCCTCGGTTTCCCTCGGTTGCGTTTAATCAGGAGGGTCCACTAGAGTGTTTTGTTCCCCAATTTTAGAGTATTTATAAGGGGCATTTCCTGCATTTGCATTTCCCATTGGTCATAGGCAACGGGGTCATATTTTGTCCCTTATAAATATTCCTAAATTTCTGAACAAAACGTTCTAGCAGCGGACCCTCCTGATTAAACGCAGCCGAGGAGTAACCGAGGCAACCATTTGAAACTACTTGAAGAATATTAATTATAGAAGATGACATTATTTTGATGGACCGAATACCCCAAAACCCATGTGATTTTGCATCCTTGTGTGTGCCACGAATTAAATGCATGCACACGATAAGGCATTACACATAAATAAAAAGTAATGTGCTTAAGTAAAATAATGATGGTGCACCTATTCTAGTATACCGTAAAGAGCAATAGTAACTACAGACACATGGCGCTTTACATTGCAAAGACAATTTACATCGGCATTTAAGTTACATTGCCATAGTAGCATCTGCAGACCAAACCAAAGTCATACAGACTTGATTACGGGAATATATTAAATATATTATTATTATTATCTCTCGTGATGTCAGAAAGCGACACCAGACATTATACATCCCGATTTTTCATGTTCGGTGTATCATGTAATAAAACCTCAAAAAATTGTTCTCAACTTCGCATACATCGTAACACATCACCGTAATTCATCCCAAATTCGGCAAATCCTAAAACCCGCCCGTAAGATTCTTATTCCAAGAAACCTCTTATACAGTTCTGATTATCGTTGTGTACTATTTGACGGTGGTCGTGGTCATGGAAGCGTTCTCTCATTGGATAAAAATCAAAGCTATATGCCAGGGTTAGCCCTTGAGAGAGGTAAGCAAAATAGGCGAATTTGAAACCAGTATAGCCAGCCACGGTTGTTTCCCTAACCTTAGATTTCGTCCGCCTTGGATCTAGTACAAATGGCATACACAGGTTTCAAATTTTTCAAATTTGAAGCAAAAAAAGTAATTTTTACCACCTTAAGGAACAATTAAGTCCGTAAAGAGATCCATGTCGTAGATGTAGCTTTAAAGGCTTTTGTTTTAAAATTAAAATCACTAATTAGCAGCTATTGATTGAACTATCCAAAATAAGTGTCCTTTAACCTCAAATTTTTTATCTCTTTTTAACAACAAAGTCGTAGAAGTGCTGTAATGTATTTTAACGCCTAAAACCCAATTATTGATTATCTTTTATCTTACATGCTAAATTACGCTAGCCTAAAATTATTATATTCAAGATATGAGTTTACGGACAGGCAACACGGTTCCGTGAGCCGATGGCGCGTTGGAAAAAACAACTCCACGGAATAACAAATTTTGAGAATAGCTAGCATAGCAGCAACAGCAATACCCTTTAATCATTTTCAATAAAACCAGGGCAGAAAACAGTATTACCATGGACCAGAGATCTTAGGCACTCTGGGACTCTGTATAGGATGCCTCTTGCTATACCTATAAATTCCTCTTATATGAAAAATTTTACTGCTATACAGCACTAAGACTAAGCCGACCTATGCCTTGACCTGTGTGGTTTCGAAATGTCAGAAATAAAAATAAAATTATGAAATATTTAGAATACAAAATTATACCCCACAAAAACCACTGGTGAGGTAAGCAATAATGGGGAATTCAAATATGTACTCTATGAAGGTGTAGAATCCTCCCGCTCAGGGGCAAGAGATTCCCCAATAGGGAAAACATTATAGCTCAGAATTAGAATCCGTGTGACAGTTCATTGGGGTAATCGATCATGCTGGTTACGAATATAAATGCCATTATGACGTACTATCATCCCCTATGGGGATAATGGATTATCCCTAATAGAAAAAATATTAACATTCAGAATTAGAATCCGTGTGACAGTTCATTGGGGTAATCGATCATGCTGGTTACGAATATAAATGCCATTATGACGTACTATCATCCCCTATGGGGATAATGGATTATCCCTAATAGGAAAAATATTAACATTCAGAATTAGAATCAGGGTGACAGTTCATTGGGGTAATTGATCATGCTGGTTACGAATATAAATGCCATTATGACGTACTACCATCCCCTATAGAGATAATGGATTATCCCTAATAGGAAAAATATTAACATTCAGAATTAGAATCAGGGTGACAGTTCATTGGGGTAATCGATCATGCTGGTTACGAGTATAAATGCCATTATGACGTACTATCATCCCCTATGGGGATAATGGATTATCCCTAATAGAAAAAATATTAACATTCAGAATTAGAATCAGGGTGACAGTTCATTGGGGTAATTGATCATGCTGGTTACGAATATAAATGCCATTATGACGTACTACCATCCCCTATAGAGATAATGGATTATCCCTAATAGGAAAAATATTAACATTCAGAATTAGAATCAGGGTGACAGTTCATTGGGGTAATCGATCATGCTGGTTACGAATATAAATGCCATTATGACGTACTACCATCCCCTATGGGGATAATGGATATCCTAATAGGAAAAATTACATCAGAATAGATCAGGTGACAGTCATTGGGTATCGATCATGCTGGTACGAATAAATGCATATGACGTACTATCATCCCTATGGGATAATGGATTATCCCTAATAGAAAAATATTAACATTCAGAATTAGAATCCGTGTAACAGTTCATTGGGGTAATCGATCATGCTGGTTACGAATATAAATGCCATTATGACGTACTATCATCTCCTATGGGGATAATGGATTATCCCTAATAGGAAAAATATTAACATTCAGAATTAGAATCCGTGTGACAGTTCATTGGGGTAATCGATCATGCTGGTTACGAATATAAATGCCATTATGACGTACTGTCATCCCATATGGGGATAATGGATTATCCCCAATAGGAAAAATACTAACATTAAGAATTGGAAGCTGTGTGACAGTTCGTAGGTGACAGTTCATAGGTGACAGTTCACTAAGTATTAATATTTTCCCTATTAGGGATAACCTCTTACCCCTATTGGGGATAATTCTGCAACTTAATTTAGTTCATATTCGTAACCAGCATAGTCGATTACCTTATAGAGCTACCACACAGCTTCGAATTCTGAGTATTAATATTTTCCCTATTAGGGATAACCTCTTACCCCTATTGGGGATGATTCTGCAACTTAATGGAGTTCATATTCGTAACCAGCATGGTCGATTACTTTAAAGAATTACAACACAGCTTCCAATTCTGAGTATTAATATTTTCCCTATTAGGGATAACCTCTTACCCCTATTGGGGATAATTCTGCAACTTAATTTAGTTCATATTCGTAACCAGCATAGTCGATTACCTTATAGAGCTACCACACAGCTTCGAATTCTGATTATTAATATTTTCCCTATTAGGGATAACCTCTTACCCCTATTGGGGATGATTGTGCAACTTAATAGAGTTCATATTCGTAACCAGCATGTTCGATTACCTTATAGAGCTACCACACAGCTTCGAATTCTGAGTATTAATATTTTCCCTATTAGGGATAACCTCTTACCCCTATTGGGGATGATTCTGCAACTTAATGGAGTTCACATTCGTAACCAGTGTGGTCGAATATCCCAATGGACTATCATATAGTTTTTATTTGTGAGTTCATCAGTTTTCATCACCAAATTTGTCACTTTGCATGAACATACTTGCGTTTCATCAGACTTTCATTAGTTGGTCGGGCTCATATAAGAGGAATTTATATGTATAGCAAGAGGCATCCTATACAGAGTCCCAGAGTGCCTAAGATCTCTGCCATGGACACGGGTGTGTAAATGGGACTCTCATGTTCATGTTGGTGTCAGACATGACTTTTGGCATTAGAGAAGTTCTCAACTTCAACATACCCCGCCCCCATTTGCCATGTCAACCCATGATCTCGAATGTCATGTTTGTCGTGTTTATGACATCAAAATGCCAAACGCCATGTCTGACACCAACATGAACATGAGAGTCTTATTTATGCACCCGTTTCCATGGTAATACAGTTTTCTGTCCCTTTCCAATGTTTTAAGTTTGAAAATGACTAAAAGCTATTTGGGATGAATTGTGTTACGATGTATGGTAGGTAGTTGAGAACAATTTTTTGAGGTTTTACTACATGATACACCGAACATGGAAATTGGGGAAGTATGATGTCTGGTGTCGCTTGCTGACATGACGAGAGAACTTTTTCATTACCCATTTACTGTTTTTTGGGTTTAGCCTTTGCGAAATATGGTAAATATTATTTACCTCAATGATTTCATCTGAAGACCTTAAATGCCAAAAGGGTGGGGCCACATATCTGTCTTTTGTGCTAAAAAATGGTGATTTTTGTCAAATGTTTAACAGCCAATTAAAAATCGAAATGGCTTGACACGCAGCCAATTTTTTCTTAAAAACTGTCCAAGGTATCCCTTTAGTACCTGCTCCAACTTTCAAATGTTGCGAAATCCTCGGCCAAATTCCCCAAAATGAAGTCCGCGCAAAAAAAACAACATGGCAAACATAGGGAATATTTTTCGTTTTTGACCCCTATAAAATCAGGGATGCATTTTTGGTGTAGGGACACCTACATAAAGTAAACCTTAGTTTTGAAGGGCTATAACATAGAATTTTTTCAAGAACTTGGAAATCGTCCTGAGAATTTAGATCCAATCCAAAAAAAACCTGTAAAAAACAGGGTTAGACCCAGCTAGGAAAACTAAAAACCAAGAGTTATTTCTATTAAAAATTATACCATTTTCTTAAATCATGTTTCTCTTATGTCTACCCGGTAATAAACGGACAAATTCAGTTGATAAAACCCCTACAATTTAGGTCTGTTGAGCTAACGCAACCTGCTTCAAAGAATTCTCTACATTTTTGTACCCTACACTTTTTGTCCAGAAACTGCTAGTTTATGAGATATCCGTGCTGACAGATTTTGGAGGGGGTGTTACATGCATATACCGGTTGTAAAGCGGTAACTGACCCAAGGTGTTTGGAAACACGCTGCGGTCACTACAGGTCTACCCGTGTAAAAAATAGTGAATTTTTTATTTCGCTTACCCCCAGGTGTGGGCCAACCTTCTACGCCCTGGGGCTAGAAATTAAATAGCCTTGAACTTGTACAATCTGTCAGATGCAAATGATCACTTGACCACGTGTACTAAACGTCACAAATTGGAAACAGAGCTACACTACTTATGGTGTGCCCCAAGGAGTATAAACTGCCTTTGTTTTTCATTAGGAGGTCTCAATAACCTGTTTTGCAGGAATATTTACAACGGATAAATAAAATCGTCCCCTAGGCTTCCTGTCGTCCTTGACTACGTGGCAAATTCGAGAAAATGTCCCTTATAAAATTGATTATTTAGAGATATATAAATTATATAGTAAGACACTGTAATTGCTGTGTTGCCAATTAAAAACGAATTTTACATGTAAAAAGCTGCAAATATGATGTAAAGCAGGACTGGTAGGCAAGTGAAAAGTAATCTTACTGTATATAAATATCAAGAGTTGAGTTTGATTACCTTGGATTGGAGTATTATCGACAGAATGGAATGGCAATGTGGCTGGACTGACGGTCAGTTTGCGCACGGAGAATGACAGCAGAGAATGATTAGAATCGTGTTATCGCCATAGCAAGGTTGCTCCGCATGCACAATATTTGCACAGTACATATTTCACAGAGAACTGGTTGTCAGGTCAACAAGTGGTGCAAGTGAATGAAGAGAGCCGCGGACACGGACTTGTGGCTAAATAGCACAGGGAGTAGAAAAGACTTTTATTAGCAGGTTGCCATGGCAACGAGATAGGAGGAGAGTGCCGTAATGTAGGGATGCTGGGGGAGAGCCGTTAAATACGACTCCCTCAGCACCAACTCATCCTTCGCAAACACCTTCCGTCCTCAGCACCAACAACTCTCTTTCCTTCCATTGACTCTGTCATGTAATGCAACTGAAATGTAAATGCAGGCTTCCTAATATTTTCATGCAGCAAAGAGTTTTCTTTTTCATTTACAGGCGACCCTAGCAGCAATAATAATAATAATAACTACCTAATACTTGTATTTAGTGTCTGCACTGTTTAGGTCTCTTTAGGGAGGGGAAGTTTCCCATAGCAACTTCCCCTTTTTTGAAGCACATTGTGTCACACTATGACATGTGTGAAAAAAGTGACCTTTGACCCCGAAAAAGGCTACTTTTTATGAAAATGAAACAAAAATTAGTAATTAATTGTTTATAAGAGTGTTAGATTGGATGTGTGCCACGTTTAGTTTGCTCTGTTTCTGTTTTCTGTTTCATTTGTCCAGGTGAATTTAACTACAATTTATAGTAAGGTAATCCGATGCTGTTAAGTTACACTGTCACTAATTTGGTTTATAAATATAGATAAGCATGTTATATTTTATGTGTGGCGAGTTTAGTTAGTTCGGTTTAGATTTACTCCTTCCCATTCGTTATATATGTCGAGGTATATACCTATACGCTTGTTTGTTAATGGCTTAAATAGGAATAAAATGTTTAATTGTGATTCAAGCATACAGTTCTCACCAGCATTCTGTGCACTTTGCCTGGCAGAAGTCGTCATGGAAGCAGCAGGTGACTGGTCGAAAATGATTCATTTATTTGAATTTTAATTGGTCGATTTTTATTTTCGAAGTAAACTGTTTCCGACTGGGGTGTATTTCATATTTCCACAATGTTATTGTCTACTCATTGTCTTGGAACGCCATATATGTGCAACATATATATACTAAATACGCGTTTTCGAATAGAGAACAAAATCATGAGATAGGTAATACACAATGTCAAATTGAATCAAGAGTTAAAACATTTTATTCCTCTTTAAGCCATTAACAGACAAGCGTGTAGTTAAATTGATTAAATTCACCTCGACATAAAATAACGAATGGGAAGGAGTAAAACTAAACCGAGCAAACTGAACTTGGCAGACAGCCAATATAACATGCTTATCTATATTTATAAACCAAATTAGGGGAAATTACCAGCATCGGATTAGTCGGATTACTTTACTAGGATGATAAACAATTAATTACTTAAATAGGTAAAAAGCTTTGCCAAAACAATGTCTTCATTAAATATTAAATACTAAACATTTAAGGTTGCATCCTTTTAAGATTGCATGTCTCGTATGCACATGCCTTTCTTTATTAGTCTCCTTTGTTCTTCCTATCCATGTTTTCTCAAATAGCTGATTATGGTCAATCCAAATTTCATTTAAATATAATGCACCCCTGACCCCCAAAAGTTGCACCCCTGACCCCCAAAAGTGGCACCCCTGACCCCAGTTCTAAGTACCAAAGCACTTACTGTAATGTGTACATGTTAGAAAAGTTATATCCAAAGTAATTAACATTGCATAATGCAAAATTAAAAATTAACTATGCAGAAATAAAGCCAGTTAGCTCTTATACATAGGAAAAGGAAAGGCGCTGTTAGTGTATTTTGTGGTTATCATTTTTAAGATGTGTTACTACGAAAGAAGTTTTAACTCTTGATTCAATTTGACATTGTGTATTACCTCATGATTTGTTCTCTATTCGAAAACGCGTATTTAGTATATATTTTGCACATATATGGCGTTCCAAGACAATGAGTAGACAATAACATTGTGGAAATATGAAATACATCCCAGTCGGAAACAGTTTAGTTCGAAAATAAAAATCGACCAATCAAAATTCAAATAAATGAATCATTTTCGACCAGTCACCTGCTGCTTCCATGACGACTTCTGCCAGGCAAAGTGCACAGAATGCTGGTGAGAACTGTATAAATAAAATTATGAAATGTTTTAGAATATTTCCAACTAAAACTTTAGACGCGTTTTTCTCTTTGGGGCTCACTCGAAGCATTTCCGTAAATACAAGTATCTTCCCATTGCAAATTGGGAAAACTAAATTGGGTAATAAATAAAAACGGCAAAACCGTAAAAAAGAGTGAGACAAAATGGAAAAATACTTGTAAACGATTGATTGTTTAATATTAATATTTAATTCAACGTTTCAAATCATTAGAAACTTATTTAAAAGACAAAGCAAGAAACCATATTAATGTACGCCATTACCTGGTAATAGTAAAGGAGTCATTGACTGGTCCCTGAAACTTCTTGGTAATGGTGATGTGGTTCCCTTGCAATGGGAAGATACTTGTATTTACGGAAATGCTTCGAGTGAGCCCCAAAGAGAAAAACGCGTCTAAAGTTTTAGTTGGAAATATTCTAAAACATTTCATAATTTTATTTATTCCTTGAATTTTATTTATCCTCAGATTTTTATTCATGTTTCTAAGAGTATGAATTTGGCACTCTATTTTTTTGACTGTCATAAAATTTCCTTCACTATTGCAGTAAACAGATTGAATTTTATAAAAATAAAAACGGCAAAACCTTAAAAAACAGTGAGACAAAATGGTAATAAATAAAAACGGCAAAACCGTAAAAAAAGAGTGAGACAAAATGGAAAAATACTTGTAAACGCACTTAAAAGGAAATAACAAGGATTACATAAAATTATGAAATATTTTAGAATATTTCCAACTGATACTTTAGACGTGTTTTTCTCTGTGGGGCTCACTCGAAGGTTTTTCGATTGCAAGGAAACCACATCACTATTACCAGGTGATGACGTACTAATATGGTTTCTTGTTTTGTCTAAGTTTTTAATGATTTTAAATGTCAAGTCAAGGTGCTCTGCTTTTAGTTGTCATGGCCCCTCTTTTTGGGGGTACAGGTGTCGCTTTGCTATTTAAAACTGGTTTTTAGCTGCCAGTTTTATGTCTGCAAATGTCTGCAAAGTTGCTGTAGCCTTAATTTTTAATTACAGGCATTAAGCTCTATAAGGTTGGCTTTTCCCGGAGGTAAGCAAAATGGAAATTCACTCTCCCTTCAAATTTGGCGAATTTGAAGCCAGTATAGCCAGCCAAGGCAGTCTCCCTATCGGGCAACCCACCAAATTTCTAATTTGTTTAGCGCAATTAAGGACTCAATTAAAGTTTAGACTTAAAGTAAGACTAAAGCAACTTTTATTCTTAATACAGCACCTAAAACTGGTATTCTGTTCGATGCTGAACTTTAAAATAAATAGGTAAAAACCTGTAAAAAACACGGTTAGACCAAGCTAGGAAAACTTAAAAACAAGGATTGTATTTCCCAAGGTGCTTTTAAATACCAGGTGATGCCATGGTAAAAATAACAAACTTCTAGCTGCCAGTTTCTTTACAGACATTTGCAGACATTTGCATCAACAAAACTGGCAGCTGGAAACCACTTTTAAATAGGAAGTCGCCACCTGGATCGACATTCAATATAGAAAATCCCGTTTCTGAGCAAACGATTTTGCAAAAAATGTGCTCAGATTTCGCAAATTCGTATTCAATATGATGCCCAATTTACGATTAGCTGAGCAAAACATTTCGCCTAAGCAACAAAAGATAAGCAAAATTCTTAGGCATGATTTGAGCAAACAGCTTGCCTAAGTTAAAGGTGCTCGGGACCTACTTTAACTTTGGAAAGTATTGCTCTCCTACCAGTATCTCCATGGGTACTAAATTTGACTGTCTGCATAAGTGGTCATTTGCTGAGCAAAGTTCAATTAAACTTTGCTCAGCAGTGAATTAGGCAAAAAATGTATTGAATACGAAATTTTGCCTAGCAGTTTACTTGCTGAGACAGTCATAATTTGCGCATTGTCTCAGCATCGGTTATATTGAATGTGGATCCTGTACCCCCAGAAAGAGGGGCCATGACAACTAAAAGCACCTTGGTATTTCCTGTTAAAAATTTTCTTATTTTTAACGCACTATCTCTTCGTCTACCCGGTAAACGGACAAATTTTAGCCAAGTGAATATTAGTTTTTGGCCATTCTTACTTTGCAAACGTTTCATATGTTACTGCCGTAATACCTCATTGGATCTTAACTCTGTGAGCGTTTTTAAAATCCACGAATTAGATAGCATGCAAATAATCTTATTTTCTAAAGTTCCAAATTTTAATGAAGAGGAATACAGGTATGCTTCGGAAATGAAAAAGAATTTTTTGCAGGTCTCACTTATGTAATCAACTGTATAAATTATGTTTGTCAGCTATGCTGCAAATAATTTTTTGGCCATGTCCTTTTAAAATTTGATAACTATTTTACAAAGAATAAATCTTCTAACTGCATAAGCATTACCTTAACAAAACTGGTTACGAAAATTGTGGGGAATATTCTTGGTCAAGAAAACTTTTTCGACCTGACTGGAATGTACATAATCATTATAGTTTCAAGTTGTACCAACGCAATTTGTCCGTTTACCGGGTAGACGAAGAGATAGTGCCTTAAAAATAAGAAAATTTTTAATAGGAAATACAACCCTTGTTTTTAAGTTTTCCTAGCTTGGTCTAACCGTGTTTTTTACAGGCTTTTACCTATTTATTTATTTTTTAGTTTTCCTTGATTTTTTAAAAATTCTGACTGAATGCCAGCTGCACTATTGCTTATGTCGGGTCTTCCTGAGAGAATGTCGGGAACTGTTTGACTTAATGTTGGGGGTTTTATTACTGAATGTTTACTATTTTATGATTGAATGTTAGGGACCCCCGAAAAGGTGTCGAGTGTTGTCTGACAGGTTGTTGACCCACTCTATACGGGTGCACTTTGTAATAAATCTGCTGAACCCTGAAAGGATGGCAAGCGCATTCTGACTTAACGTCGGGTGCAGTCTGTAAGGATTTCGGGTGCAGTTTGTAAGGATTTCGGGTACAGTTTGTAAGGATTTCGGTTGCAGTCTGTAAGGATTTCGAGTGCAGTCTGTAAGGATTTCGAGTGCAGTCTGTAAGGATTTCGGGTACAGTTTGTAAGGATTTCGAGTGCATTCTGCAAGGATTTCGGGTGCAGTCTGCAAGGATTTTGGTGCACTCTGTAAGGATTTCAGGTGCACTCTGTAAGAATTTTGGGTGCGCTCTGAAATACTGCGGGTGCATTCGTAAGAATTTTGGGTGCGCTCTGAAATACTGCGGGTGCACTCTGTAAGTATGTCTGGTGCACTCTGTAGTATGTCGGGTTAAATGTAGAAGAATGTAAAGGGTCTTCCGGAAAGAAGTCGAGTACAGTTTACTGTTTACATTAGAGGGTTTACGGTGGTTAAAAATAGAGAGGAATCATTTGGTCATGTCCACAATTGGACAGAAAGGAGAGGATGTAATTGCAACGGTGGCAACAGAGGAAATGACAATGGTGGCGCCGCTTATTGGCTTATTTATAGAAGTAGTACTAAATGGAAATGCAATCATAATTCCAGTAGACACATCGAAGCGAATGTGCAGCAAAATGTGAATAGGGGTATTACTCCAATTTATTGCATTTCCTACAGTATTGTTGCACTGTAACTAAGGAAATTAGCCAAATTTTTACTAAACAAACGACAATTCGATTCTTCCGGTTGCTACCGCTAAACCTGACCATGGACAGGTCTATAAAATTAACGCAACCTGCTTCGAAGAATTCTCTACATTTTTTCATTCTACATTTTTTGTCCAGAAGCTGCTAGTTTCTGAGATATCCGTGCCGAGAGATTTTGGAGGGGGTGTTAAAGGCTGGGATTTAATGGTTCGTCTTAAGAATTTAAATTTTCGTCTTAAGAATTTACATTTTCGTCTTTTTCAGTTGAATTTTTCGTCATATGAATGTTTCGTCTTTTGATTTTATTTTTCGTCCTGTGATTTAATATTTCGTCTGTCACGTAATAGATGTGTATGGACGCTTAGCAGCAATGTTAACCAAGGTACTTGTAGCTATGCACACGGAACATGCACATTCACAAGGAACATGGTAATTTATTGGTAAATTAGCATATTATCATAATACCCAACATAAGCGTAAGATAAGATGTGAGTACCTAGCAGCCAAGCACCAAAACAGAAATATTATATATTAGTATGGTTACGTGTTCCTAATAAGATAGAGCTATGTGTTCTCAGCTTGTGTACTCCTCGGATACTGATTTTTCAGATCGGAATCAGAAAATAGTGACAGTAAAGTTAAATCAAAAAGAGGTACAGTTGCATACGAGTGGAGTTTTGTGTTGAGTTTTAGCAGTGAACAGGAAGCCCTTGATTACACAAAGCCTCTGTGGACTAAAGATTCTTCTAAAAACACGGTAAAGTGTAGAGTCGTCTATTTGTACTGTAAGTTGGGTGGGAAAGATTGCCCAACAAGAATGAAGATAGAAGTATCTACAAGTACCTTGGTTAACATTGCTGCTAAGCGTCCATACACATCCATTACGTGACAGACGAAATATTAAATCACAAGACGAAAAATAAAATCAAAAGACGAAACATTCATATGACGAAAAATTCAACCGAAAAAGACGAAGATGTAAATTCTTAAGACGAACCATTAAATTTAAGTCTCATCTCATCAGCATCGGAATACTTTACTATTAATTTAAAAAAAATATTTATTAAATGAATTTAAGTAATTGCTAATATTTAGTACGGCTATCTGATATTTAATATTTAATGAAGAAATTGTTTAGGCAAAGCTGTTCACCTATTTAGTAATTATTTGTCTATCATTCTAGTAAAAAAATCCGATGCTGTTACGTTACACTGCCACTAATTTGGTTTAAAAATATAGATAAGGATATTATATTGGATGTCTACCCAGTTTAGTTTGCTCAGTTTAGATTTACTCTTTCCCATTCGTTATAATATGTCGTGGTGAATATAACTACCTACACGCTTGTCTGTTAATGGCTTAAAGAGGAATAAAATGTTTAATTCTTGATTCAATTTCACAATGTGTATTATCTTATGATTTTGTTCTATTCGAAAACGCATATTTAGTATATATTTTGCACATATGTGGCGTTCCAAGACAATGAGTAGACAATAACATTGTGGAAATATAAAATACACCCCAGTCGGAAACAGCTTAGTTCGAAAATAAAAAATCAATCAATAAAAATATGACCAATCAAAATTCCAATAAATGAATCATTTTCGACCTATCACCTGCTGCTTCTATGACAACTTCTGCCAGGCAAACTCTACAGAATGCTGGTGAGAACTGTATGTGTCGCAGTCTTTTCAATAAATTCAAACATTTTTGGATAAACATTTTTCAATGTATTTCAAATTATTTTTAAAAGTTTCAATTTATCCAAAAATGTTTGAATTTATTGAAAAGACTGCGACACATACCACAACATACACACAACATCCAATACATACACACATACGTATAGTACGAACAGTTTAACCTCCCCCTTTAAGGGGAAGGCGTTGCCCAATTTTGCTCATTTACGAACTTGTTCATAAGCAAAACCTATATTTTCATAATGTGGAAACAGATTGTAAAAAAGTTTAACCGTTCTTGAGTTACAGCGCTATCTCACTAACTAACTAACTAACTAACTAACTAACTGACTGACTAACTAACTAACTAACTGACTGACTAACTAACTAACTAACTCACAGACAGACAGCCCAATCGCATACAGTAGTTGCACTACTGAATAATACGAATTACTTCCGCAATGTAATTAATTTAGAAAGAATTTTAAGACCAATTCAGTGCTATTATTATTTTTTTCTCAATATTTAGCACTGGATTGGTGTTAAAATTCTTTCTAAATATTAATATTAGCAGTTTAGCATGCAATGTGGTCTTCAAAATATTTTATTAATGATAGTAACCGAGCTAAATTTCTTTTTCAAGGGGGCTGCCGCCCCCTTGGACCCCCGCAGACTGTTAGCCATCAGTTCTGTAAAGGGAATCAGTCAATTTAGCATTATATACACTATAGGTAATAGTACACCATTGTAATCAAAAGTTTCAATTTTCACCACCTGAATATGAAAGCAGGAATATGAACATTGAAACATCTTGGTTTGTTCACCTATTAAATGTTATAAAGAATTACGCAAGAAATTCAGTTTTCAGAGTTGTTACTACATGGATAATGGGGAAAGGGAGTACTTTGCAATGTAAAAATTGCTCAGAGCTATTGTGCTTCCATCGCCCCGTGTACTCCAATGTAAAACGCAGATAAACAACTTTTATTTTCGATTTTTTGACGATAACTCGAAAACGTCTCAACCGATTTGGCTGAAAAGGTGTAGCGCACTAGATGAGACCTATAATTATGGGTTTGTTCATATATGTACCGATCGAAAATAAAAACTCAGACTTCCTGTTACGGAGAACACTTTCGAAAGTCCGATGGAATGCATACAGAGTGAAACTTTGCAAATGGAAACTTTTCTTTCATTTCCAAGTGCACTGCGGGTCTCACTCTTAAAAACTTGAAAATGCACTTGAAAGGAAATAACAAGGAATAAATATAATTATGAAATATTCTAATTATTTCTAACTGCAACTTTAGACGTATATTTCTCTTTGGGGCAATTAATAACATTTAAGGGAGTGGTTTTAAGAATCTTATTAATCTATGCACTTTTTCGTATTCCCGTATTCGAAACGAAAGTTACCGTAGTCTTAGTTTTAAGCTATGTACAAGGTTGACCCTTCAGGAGGGGGTATACAAATTAAGAATTCACATTTTCCTCTCTAGTTTGGCAAATTTGAAACCAGGATAGATAGCTAAGGTAGTCTCCCTGTCGGGTAACCTTAAATAGAGCCTTGGTTTCAGTAAAAATGGCATGGACTGGCTTCAAATTCTCAAGAGAAGCCAGCCTTATAAAAGTGAATTTTTATTTCGTTAACCCTCCTTGAGGGCCAACCTTATAGAGCTTTTAGGCTTGCACTAAGTAAGACTAAAAGTCTTTTTTTATTCCCCGTAGTCTATTTTGCAGACCCATTGTAAAAATATTCCAATTTTCACAACTTCTACCCCTCACATAACCTTAGAGACACTTTACATTTACGTCAATTGCTTCGAGTGAGCCCCAAAGAATAATATACGTCGTTGCAGTTAGAAATAATTAGAATATTTCATAATTATATTTATTCCTTGTTATTTCCTTTCAAGTGCATTTTGGTTTTGAAAAACGTCATTTTTCGATTTAATCGAGTTAAGAGAAAAACATTTACATTGAAAAATTTGCCCTTACGACAACCTTTTAAGAGAATTACTATGGTTACACCAACCTTGGTACGCTCCCTGGTGTAACAACATAAGATGATAATTTTTAGCAATTCGCATTAGTTTTAGCTTACATTGTCTTATCGTCGCCGTTCTTCAATATAATTTATTAACGGTAGTACAGTGCCCCTCAAAACTTGAAACAAAACAACTGTCCAACGGTGCTATGGAAGCATTTTCTTATTGGTTAGATTTTCGTCATTTTGGAGCTATCCCATTGGCTCATTCACATTTATCAAAAAAATAGTTTTCCTCTGGGGGTGATTTTATGTTTTTATTTGTGAAGTTACTTTAATTCTTCGAACGTCATCCTGAATTCAAAATAATGTGAGTATTCGTAAAAAATCTTCCGAAATAATAGGAGTACCATTACTATTACTATTACCTACTTGAAAATCTCCCTTTCGTTTCTTTATAAGCGTATCTTCGACAGTAATGTAATGCAGAATGATAAAGAACCGCGTGTATTAGAACAGTAACAATGATGATATTATTCGATTACTGAATTAGTATTTTTACAAAACATAACAATGAAAACCTTTCTTAATTAGAAAACACAGTTAACATAGCTGTACATTACATCTCAGCAAACTACTAAAACTACAATACAGTGATTTTACACTGCATTACAAGTACAAATGTATTTAATGTATAATAATAACAATATTCTTTATCATCTTCTGCATCATATTGTGTAAGATAAGCATATAAGAAAGCGAAAGGGAGATTTTCCAGTAGGTAATAGCAATAATACTCACATTATTTTGAATTCAGGATGACGTTCGAAGAATTAAAGTAACTTCACAAATAAAAACATAAAATCACCCCCAGAGGAAAACTATTTTTTTGATAAATGTGAATGAGCCAATGGGATAGCTCCAAAATGACGAAAATCTAACCAATAAGAAAATGCTTCCATAGCACCGTTGGACAGTTGTTTTGTTTCAAGTTTTGAGGGGCACTGTAACCGAACTAAATTTCTTTTTCAAGGGGGCTGCCGCCCCCTTGGACCCCTGCAGACTGTTAGCCATCAGTGTTGTACAGGGAATCAGTACAGGGAGCATTATGTACATTAATAGTCATGGCCGCCCTTAAGGGGGGGCAATTCCGGCTGTTGCCGGGCCTCATAAAATTTTAGGGGCCTCAACCTCGCGAAATCCAAAAACTAGTGTTCAAATTCAAAAGAATTTAAGGAATATTTGTTAAAATCGAAAAAAATTTTTGCGCCTCGCGCAAAGTATTTTTATGATTTGACACATAATGTGCTCCATTTGACCAAACTGGAGTTCAAAATCAAAACAATTTAAGTAAAAGTTAAAATTAAAAATATTTTGCTCTTTGCGCAAATTATATGTGCTCTATTTTACCAAAGTGGTGTTCAAAATCAAAAGAATTTAAAGGAAATTTGTTAAAATCAAAAATTTTTTTGCGCTTCGCGCAATTTTTTTTATGATTTGGTGTATAATGTGCCCCATTTTACCAAACTGGTGCTCAAATCAAGGAAAATGAACAAAAATTTGTTAAAACTAAAAAAAATTTGCGCTTCGCGCAATTTAAATTTATGAATTCGTCCATAGTGTGTGGCATTTTGCTGAAGTAGTGTTCAAAATCAAGGACAATTAGTTATAATTGAAGACTATCGCTGGAAAACAAGTCAACTCCATAGTGAAATAAAATTTTTGGTAACTACGGGGCACTCTAGTTAGTAACTGTGTCCATTGAATAGGTTGACCTCAAGGAGTCTAAACTGCTGGCATGGCGTTTCTTTGGGTTTACAAGGGGGGTCAAATTCAGATTTCCATGTATAAGACAGCAGTTCCGAAATAATAATTTGTCATTAGTAGAGACCAGATTGGTCTCCAAGGTAACATGGCTGTGTAAGGAGGTTCAAAAATCTTCATAATAGGTTACTGGACGATTTTGCAGACATTGACATACGCTACGGGGCTGGAATTCTTAAAAAATCGATCGTTGATTTCTGCAAAATTACTAGTTAGTTTTTATCGTGACTAAGTTACTATAAAAATTAGCCAATTATTTTGAAGAATTTAACGAACGTAATTTTACAATTTTTTGAGAATTCCAGCCCGGGATGTTAGTTTATCTATATCTATGGACATAGGCTACGGGAAAAGGACTATTCAAGGAGTTTCTTGGCTGCCTCGTTACGGTCCCGTAGCCTACTTTGCAGACCCAGTGTAAAAAGGTTCCAATCCTTACCACCTGTATACTCATCATAAGGAATGTCCCTGATTTCCAATGATAGCAGGGGGGTATTACACCCTGGGTTTGCTAATGAAAAGTCTGCTAATAAGCTCGGTTTTTACTGAGTATTTAGAATTTTCAGAAAATCACCAAGGTGAATTTTGAAATACATAGTAAAAAGTGAGCTTATTTGCAGACTTTTCATTAGCAAACCCAGGGTGTAATACCCCCCGGTACTATTAAATCGGACAAGAGCCCTATTATTTTACCTTTTCTTCATCAAGCCAACTCAACTTTTAATTCAATAGTACGTGCTATCATTGGAAATCAGGGTTAGAATTCTCAAAAGATTGCAAAATTACGATCGTTGATTTCTGAAAAATCATTGGCTAATTTTCATAGTAACTTAGTAACGATATAAAGATAACCAATGATTTCGCAGAAATCAACAATAGTGATTTTACAATCTTTTGAGAATTGCAGTCCAAGGACATTCGTTCCAATTTAGCTCCGGTAGACTCTTTTACTAAACGGAGTCGAGAGAAATAGGAGTAACTATTTTAAACTCTATTGTCTCTTCTAATGACAAACAATTTCCGAACTGCTGTCTTATATGAAAATCGACTGCGTGGAAATCTGAATTTGACCCCCCTTGTAAACTCAAAGAAACGTCATGCCAGCAATTTAAACTCCTTGGGGTCAACCTATTCAATGGACAGAGTTACTAACTAGAGTGACCCGTAGTTACCAAGCATTTTATTTCGCTATGGAGTTGACTTGTCTTCCCGCGATTGTCTTCAATTAACAAAAATTTTGCGCTTCGCGCAGGTAATATGCACAGTTTTTGTATATTTTGCTCCATTTTGCCAGGGCCTCACAATTCTAAGGGCGGCGCTGTTAATAGTACACCATTGTAAGCAAAGGTTTCAATTTTCACCACCTGAGGAATATGAAAGCAGGAATATGAACATTGAAACATCTTGGTTTGTTCACCTATTAAATGTTATAAAGAATTACGCAAGAAATTCAGTTTTCAGAGTTGTTACTATGGATAATGGGGAAAGGGAGTACTTTGCAATGTAAAAATTGCTCAGAGCTATTGTGCTTCCATCGCCCCGTGTACTCCAATGTAAAACGCAGATAAACAACTTTTATTTTCGGTTTTTTGACGATAACTCGAAAACGTCTCAACCGATTTGGCTGAAAAGTTAATGAGACCTATAAATATGGTTTGTTCATTTAATATGTGCCGTATGGTCATTTATTTATGGTTATTGCTGTAACTGGGGAACGTTTGAAAGGTAGATTATTGACACTTTGACTTGAATTTGCAGACGTGAGGAGATTGTTTGGAGATGTGCTGTTGCGGTGATAAAGTCTTTGCCTGCTGTCTTCCTGTTTGTTTTGTGAGCAGGAAAAGGGGTTGCTGCCAGAGAGAATGCTTGATCGCCTACTTACTGAGCATGTTCGGATGGTTTCCAGCTGCCATATATGCTTGTCAGTTTGTTGATGAGGAGGACGACAACTAAATCTTAAACTGTCCAAATTGCTTTGCATTTCATTTATTGTCTCATACTCTGTCCAGTTTTTTCCCCTTGAAATTTTTTGGGAGAATGCAGTTCGATTCCTACTGTTGTCTTTTTTAAACTACTTTTTTCTCAAAGCACAGGCGATAAATCAAAAATTCAACACTTGAGAATTTTGCAAATGTAATGGAGATTCTTTCTACATTTTCACTTTTGAATTTACTTCTTTAATGTTGGAGTTATTTGCTCTTTACTAAATACCACGCAAACTAATAGCTTTTCAGTTTCCAAAATTTCGCTCAGCTCTCAACCTTAATGATAGATTACGAAAACAGGGTAGTACATTTGAAGACTGTCGCCGAAAATGGGGTCATCTGCATCCCCAAGTTGTGGCAAATTGTAACTATGGTAGTAAATCGCAATTTAAAGAATTAAAATGCAAACGCAATAGTAAATTATTTCTATACTAAATGTGACCATCTTTAAGTATTTCTGAAGAAGGGACAGTAAAGCAACTTTATCTTTTAGACACGTTTTTTAATAAACACTAGACAATAACGAAAATTACATAGTATAACAGTTACATAAGGTTTATTAGTATTAACCCGCAATGGAGTGAGCATCGTACACTTTTGTACTACTGTACTAATCTATGCACACTACTTAAAAATATATCCCTTCTAGAAATACATATATACTATTATAGATATTACATAAAAGCTTTTCCTAAGCATTAACGTGACAGTTACATGATGCTAAAGTAATAAACGCAACTAGAGAAATGAGTGATTATAGTAACAATAAACACATTGCTGAAGGAAATATTGCCTCATTTCAAGAAAATTCCTTTCTGCCTTCTATCGTCAGCACTATATTTTGAAAGTAGCTTAAGATTTGAGATTTAAATAAAAGCCTTGATATTCCGGTAAGAGATATCGGCTCATTGCAATCAAATGCTTTTCTTTTCTTTCCCAATAGGCAAGGCAGCAGTATATTTTGATACTAGCTGAAATCCATTTAAGCAGTTAGCATTCCACAAGTTCTACGTGAGTACGGGATTCTTGATTGACCCGATGCGTACATTTGGTGGAAAGAGTAAGGCATTGGATTGACGTGAGATTCCTTTGTTAAAAAACTACCGATATATTTTTTTTCTATTCTTGTTAGAAGAATTTTCGAAACCTGCAGTTTTGGAGGTAATGGCATTATTACCAACAAAGCATCTAGTGTTCGGAATTTTTCTCGGTTCATTCTAATAATTTCGAACGGCCGACTGGGCTGACTGTCTAAAATTATCTGAATCCATTCTTCAGGAACATAGGCATTTGATACTTTCTTACGCTTTTCAATGAGGGCAAAAAGGCGATCACAGTTTAGGAAGGTATGCCCAGAAATTAAGAATTTTTGCTCAACAGTTGTAAACAATCCAAGATGTACCAGATATGTGTACACACATAAAGACAAAAAGTTGTTGTTCTGACCTCCACATCTGTCGCTCCATATTACTAAATGACGAGTTTCGCCGTTTTCCAAAGGTGGAAATTTTTGTTTGCAGTATTCGTATATGCAACTCATTATGTCTACTGATCCTCGGCGGCCCTCCGCTTCGTGCCAGAAGCACATTGAACCGCGATCATTCTTACAGTCGTAGATGCACAAATTATAGGAACTGTACTGCCGTTGATAGAAAACATCAGAATGGGTCAACGTCGGGCAAAATAGGACCTAGAGATTGATTTAAAGATTATATTAGTCCTGAATTTTATTATAATAGATAAATAACCAAATTTCAATTGTAAAGCGTATTTATTTTATTTTGAACCTGTTGAAGATCTACGCAAAGTACATAAAAATTGTCTAAAGACTTGGACAATTGAATGTCATTTGACATTGCAGCGTAACTTCCATCAGATTGGATTAAGTGAGCTAACTTCTCTTCCTCTGCAATTTTTCGAAGTTCTGGATCCGCATTTTGCATTTCAATGAATAGCTTATCGCATGTTGAGCATGTATCCGACCTTGGAATTCCTATTCTGCATTTTAATCTGTAAAATTCCCGTGTGTAAGCGTTTCGTAATTTAGATGCATTTGGTATTTCAGGGTGCTCTTCATTAAATTTTTTGACCATTTTCAATAGTGTAAGGTCAGGAGATAGATATTTACGATCAATATCACCAACACTTCTAGAGTAATGACTAGGATACGAAGGAAAGCGGTTGATATGTTCCCGAATAGCATTTCGGGTCTGTTCACATATTTTTTTCGGTCTATTATTGTGTAGTCCTCTTAAGTCAACTTGGATGAGGTCACCGTTCCAAATCTTTTTTTTATAGTTTCAACCCTTTTCTTTGTGATTTGAAATACATCCAGAAATGTTTTCTTGCACACGTCTATCATTAAGTTTTCAAGAGGTAGATAGTACCTACACAACGTTTAGCTTCATTGTACTTCAAAATGGTGAATATTTTAGTAAGCACTACGTATTTCAAAATATATGAAAAGAATTGTGCAATACCTTGTTGTGATATTTCGCTTGGAGTTTTCGTTTGCCGTTCTTCTTGCTACTGGATTTTCTACAATACACTTAGACAAAAACGTAGATTGCAAATTCCAATCTCCACATTGGTAAAATTTATCAAACAAGGCCTTCTTTGTATCTCTTGAAAAAGAACACCCTCTTTTGTTGCAAGTCGCTCCGCATACTTTGTTCTTTTAATACAAATGAAAATGTATTGAAACTACATTAAAACACACATTATCATATCATTATAAAACATTTTATAAGTTACTTACATCAGAAGGGAGTGGTTTGTTAGAATGATGTAAACCATTTCTCCCTACGTATGCTAAACCTGAGTTTTTAAACCGCTTGGCTTTTGCATCCTTAGATGACAGAATGTTTGCAGGTCGTCGTTTGCTCGAATTCATATGCTGTATTAAGTTTTGCGAAATGGCTATTAGCTGACTTGTCATGATTAGAATCAATCCTTTCAGATTCGCTACAAATCTTAAACTTATCAAACCTAGCCTAGCGTAAGAACAAGTGGAAGATTAAGAAAAGGCATTCAATTCCGCGTTTGAAGAAATGGTTTTCATCGATCATCGTGTTGCATTGCAAATTATTTTATTTACCTATATTGCCTTGTCCAATTGTTTTTGCGTCTGGGGCCTAGCAACGAGCAACTTCTTCCAAGCCGAAACCCAAATCAAATTAATCCGTGTAATGTTCATATTTTGGTCATTTACTATTTTGAAAATCTGTTTTCGCTATAATTATTGGGCAATTTCGCTTAATATTCTCAGTCAGTCCAAGAAAATTATAAGATAGGAGGATTACGATTTTTCACGACTAAATTTCAAATGAAAATCACAGGAAAAATGACCTGTGATCATCTTGACCCCCGTTGCTTTATGTCTCTAAGTGGCTGAAAGCATTTGTAAAATATACAATTTTATTAGTTCCTTTTATAAATTTTTGTCGCCCTAATTCTCAAAATTGGAGTTACATTCTCATCAGTTTTCATTGTTTTCATTGTCCAGTCATTATATTAGTACAGAGCGATTCACTACAAACGTCCCATGGGACAACTCGTGTATGTGTTATAACATTGGTATCCTGACACGACGCTCAATTTCCTTATCTGTAAGTATATAATGACTGGACAAATAAAAGTGATGAACATAAGACTCCAATTTTTAGGTAGAGCGGCGACAATTTATAAAATGAAGACAAAATGGCTGCCGGAAGTCAAGGAACCAATAAAATTGACTATTTTACAAGTGCTTTCAGCCACTTAGAGACATAAAGCAACGGGGGTCAAGATGTGTATTTTTCCTGTGATTTTCATTTAAAATTTAGTCGTCAAAAATCGTAATCGTCCTATCCTACCATTTTCTTGGACTGACTGAGAGTGCTAAGCTAAATTGCCCAATAATTATAGCGAAAACAGATTTTCGTAATAGTAAATGAGCAAAATATGAACATTACACGGATTAATTTGATTTGGCAATTGTTTTGTGTTTTGCTGCTATGGAAGCGTTTTCTGATTTGTCCAGATTCGGCAGATGTCATTTAGGAGCAAACCCATAGGTACATATTTGAGTTTGTAACAAATAATTCATGAATAAATGCGAATCAACCAATGGGATTGCTCCTAAATGACAAATTTCTCAAATCTGGGCCAATCCGAAAACGCTTCCATAGCAGCAAAACACACAAAAAAACTGCCAAATAGAAATAATCTCACTGTACACGGATTAATTTGATTTGGGCTTCGGCTTGGAAGATGTTGCTCGTTGCTAGGCCCCAGACGCAAAAACAGTTGGACAAGGCAATAACTGGGTCACCTGTAACTATGGAAGGTTGCGCATTTCTACTAATAATTTATGAAGTTTGTTTACAATGAATTTCATGACTGCAGATGACCCCATTTTCGGGGACAGTCTTCATTTATTTTCAACATGACGGGAATTTAAGGTAAAACTCCATTACTTCTAATTTTCGCCATTTGCTGGAAGAATCTATAGGTATCAGGTTGGTAATGCGATACTTGGTAGTTATAGTAGTTTTTGAAAATCCTTGCACTTAGCTGTTTTGTCTGCATACAGTTCTCACCAGCATTCTGTGCACTTTGCCTGGCAGAAGTCGTCATGGAAGCAGCAGGTGACTGGTCAAAAATGATTTATTTATTGGAATTTTGATTGGTCGATTTTTATTTTCGAACTAAACTGTTTCCGACTGGGGTGTATTTTATACTTCCACAATGTTATTGTCTACCCATTGTCTTGGAACGCCATATATGTGCAAAATATATACTAAATACGCGTTTTCGAATAGAGAACAAATCATGAGGTAATACACAATGTCAAATTGAATCAAGAGTTAAACATTTTATTCCTCTTTAAGCCATTAACAGACAAGCGTGTGATTAATTTCACCTCGACATATAATGATTAATCAATTTAACTACACGGTGACTGAATGAATGAGAATGCTGGTGAGAACTGTAACGGGGAAACAGAAGAAAATGCGTAAAAAATATTTAGTCGATTTCAATGAATGATGAATTTGATATGGGTGCAATAAAATACTTTAGCTTTTAAAATAAACTTCTTGTTTTATAGTTTTACTGGCACTTCATAGAGGTCTCCCTGATTATTTTTGTCCAGTTTTTAACTGATTGATTTATTTTATAGTTTTACTCAATGTGGGTATACGAACAGATTTATTACATTTATTTCCTATACATGTGTGGAGACTAACAAATTTTACACGGGGGAATGAAAAATAGGCTACGGGACGTAAAATTCAAGTAACGGGACCTAGAGTTCAATGTTACCCCTGACAACCCCCTCCTCCCCTGACCCTTACTGGGATATCGCGTCCCGTAGCACATTTTACAAAAATACCCAAGTCTCCTCACATTGATAGGAAAAAAATAAAAATAACTGTTTCTATAGCCACATTGGTTTTACTGTAAATAATTTAGAACGGTAATTATTATATATATTTAGTCATAGCTGACATTGATTCCGTTCCGTTGTAATGCGGTGATTGCAATCAAAATCTTCGTCACCGGTATATTGAGGTTTTAAAAGAAATATTTAAACATTTCTTTTCTTTTAAACAAATAAAGAGTTAAAAGAAGTTAAAAGTTAAAAGAAACAAATTGTACACAACGATAATCAGAACGGTATGTGAAGAATTTTGGTCGTTTTCGGCGTCCACGGGGGTGCTGTAGGTGCGGGGATTGCCTAGATTGCCCGGGGAGATTGTTTGCGCGGCAACAACGGGCTTCCTGATTTCGCACTTCGGGATTACATTAAGGTTCGTGTACTCCTGACAACAGCCTGGCTATCGGACTATCATATTAGGAGTAAAAATTCATTTGCGTAATAAACGGCAACTCAAAAGCGGTTATACTTACAACAGTTAAAAAAATACAGGAAGGACGGGAAATATGTGGGCTACAAACGTTCAGAGGCTTTTAGCGATACTCAACCTCTGAAGTGAAATAAAAAATAGCCACTTTTATATTTAGGTGGTAAAAATTGCAACTTTTGGGGACAATGTTAGTGTGCATTATGCTGAATTGACTAATTGCCTTTACAACAATGACGGCTAACAGTCTGCGGGGGTCCAAGGTGGCGGCAGCCCCCTTGAAAAAGTAATTTAATTCTGCTATTAGCTTAAATAAAAAGATTTGAAGAACGTCAAACATTAAACCTATTTAAAGTATTTTATACAAGATAGCTATCAATCAATACAGCTACTACTCAAACCAAGGTGTTTCAATATTGCTTTTGAAACCCCATTAAACAGGTGACGAAAATTTTTATTTTAATAACGGCATTTAATCTGGTGTCAGTCGCTTTCTCAATAGTAAACCGCATTAACCGTCATTTAAATTATATATTCAAATATTTTGTGAACAAATTAAATTTTTTCGCATAAATCAACATTTTGAAATGCAGATTTCAACTTTTTCAAATAAATATAAACTTTTCTGAGAGAATTAAAATTTCAGGAATAAATCTAAACTTTTACAAACAAATGCCAGCTTTTACGACTAAATTCGTATAATAATTACCGTTTTAAAATATTTACAGTAAAACTATTAAATAAATCAACCAGTTAAAAACTGGAAAAAATAATCGGGGAAACCCTCATAAAAAAGTGCCAGTAAAACTATAAAACAAGACGTTTATTTTGAAAGCTAAAGTGTTTTATAAAGCCATTTTAAAATCTTTTACTAAATTTGATTATATATTTTGAGCGCATTTTCTTCTGTTTCCCCGTTATGCGGACAAAAGGCAAAGTGCAAGGATTTTTAAAAACTAATATAGCAACCAAGTGTCGCAGTACCAACCTGATATCTATATATTCTTTAAAATAAATGGTGAAATTTATGGATTATGGAGTTTTACATTTACTTCCCTCACGTTGAAAATAAATGCACCACGCTGTATTCGTAATCTATTGATAACCCTTATCCACTTTCCCCCACATTTTGGAGTTCTCCGTAACGGTTATGTCAAGGCAATTTGAATCGTCATGCCAACGGGGTTGGCCTGGCTAACAAGGTGCAGACATGGCCCTGTTATCCTCGTTTTCTGCACCCAATTTGTGGCATATGTAACTGCAGAAATTGGGTGCAAGATTATTCTTACTTACAAGTGAAGTTACCCTTTCTTCCTCATTAAGAGTGAGACCCGCAGTCCACTTGGAAACGAAAGAAAAGTTTACATGTGCAGAGTTTCACTCTGTATGCATTCCATCAGACTTTCGAAAGTGTTCCCGGTAACTGGAAGTCTGAGTTTTCATTTTTAATCGGTACATATATGAACAAACCCATAATTATAGGTCTCATCTACGTTGCTTTAACTTTTCAGCCAAATCGGTTGAGACGTTTTCGAGTTATCGTCAAAAAACCGAAAATAAAAGTTGTTTATCTGCGTTTTACATTGGAGTACACGGGGCGATGGAAGCACAATAGCTCTGAGCAATTTTTACATTGCAAAGTACTCCCTTTCTACATTATCCATAGTAACAACTCTGAAAATTGAATTTCTTGTACAGTTTATTCATCAAATTATTTTTTTATAGTTGAACAAACCAAAGAGTTCAATGTTCATACTGCTACTTTCATACTTAGATGGTGAAAATTGCAACCTTTGACGGCAATGATGTATTATTAGTGTACATAATGCAAAATTGACAGATTCCCATTAAAACAATGATGGCTAACAGTCTGCAGGGGTCCAAGGGGGCGGCAGCCCCCTTGAAAAAAAGTATTTTGTTCTGTTACTACCATTAATAAAAAATTTTGAAGACCACGTTGCATGCTAATACTAATAATACTAATACATAAGTACATTCAGTATTAGTAAAAAAATTTGGTATGCATTTATTTCATTTCATATCAATCCCTGCTTACCAGTTCAGGTATTTTAGCTTACTAACATATTCACCAAATAACAAGTTATACTAATGCTTACTAATTTTGGAATTCGCTTATAATCTTAATTTTGCATTCAAATGTTTATTTTACTTCCCTTTAATCCTTCATTTTTTACACGGGTAGACCTGTTGGGATCCGGGCGTTGACAAACACCTTGGATGCCCAACCGGTTTACAACCGGTATATGCATTTAACACCCCCTCCAAAATCTCTCGGCACGGATATCTCAGAAACTAGCAGCTTCTGGACAAAAAGTGTAGTATACAAAAATGTAGAGAATTCTTCGAAGCAGGTTGCGTTAGCTCAACAGACCTGTCCATGGTCAGGTTTAGCGGTAGCAACCGGAAGAATCGATTTGTCGTTTGTTTAGCAAAAAATTGGTTAATTTCCTTAGTTACAGTGCAACAATAGTGTAGGAAATGCAATAAATTGGAGTAATACCCCTTTTCACATACTTCAATGCATCACTGCACAAATGGACAATGGGAATAATGACTTCACTTCACACGTACTATTTCCCTACAGAACAAATAATAATACCCCTCAGCAGGGGTCCAAGGGGGCGGCAGCCCCCTTGAAAAAAAAATGTGTTACTAGCCAAGGTTAGAATATTTGAATAAAATATTTTAAGAGCACTAAATGCTAATAAAAGAGCCAATAAGCGGCACCACACCACGGTGCTACTTTATCAAGTCCTCCATTGCCACAACTATTGTCATTTCTCTACCATTTTTATTATTTTGCGCCCGTTGCAGTTTACAGTTAAGTTAAAGTTCTGTCAGAATTATTAAGAACATCAAGGAAAACTAAAAAATAAATAAAAAGGTAAAAACCTGTAAAAAACACGGTTAGACCAAGCTCGGAAAACTAAAAAACAAGAGTTGTCTTTCCTATTAAAAATTCTCTCATTTTTAACGCATTATCTCTTCGTCTACCCGGTAAACGGACAAATTGGGTGGTAAATCTTGAAACTATAAGGAATGCGTACAGTCAGGTCGAAGATAGTTGCGTGACCAAGAATATTCCCCGCAATTTTCGTAGCGAACTTGTTAAGGACATTCATATGCAGTAAGATGATTAGTTCTTTATAAAATAGCTTCAAAAGGACGTGGACAAAACATTATTTGTGGCTAGTTGACATAAATAATATACAGGGTGTTTTTTTGAGGCAACAATGTGTACCTTAATTTAAGTGTTCCAAATGCTGTCCATTTTTATGCATCAACAATGCATCGTTCAAAATGGACATTTGGAACATGTATACAGGGTGCAAATCGGCTCCTACTAAAAAATCACCCTGTATATTGGTAGCTTACATAAGTGAGACTGCAAAAATTTGTTTTCATTGTCGAAATATACTTGGTGCACACTTCAGTAAACTTTTGGTATTTTGGTAAAGCGTGAAGTCAGATCGTAATGGAGGAATTAAAAATTTGGACATTAAAATAAGCGATTCATTTGTAGCTATCTAGTTCGTGAATTTCTAGAACGTTCCCAGCGTTTTAGAAATCCAATGAGGTATTATTACATAAATAAATATGTAACGTTTCATCATTAAGAATGGCCAAAAAACAAAAAGCCAACTTTACTTTTGTCCGTTTACCGGGTAGACGAAGAGATAATGCGTTAAAAATGAGAGAATTTTTAATAGGAAAGACAACTCTTGTTTTTTAGTTTTCCGAGCTTGGTCTAACCGTGTTTTTTACAGGTTTTTACCTTTTTTTCAGTCTTGCTTCACATAAATATGACACAACTTACTGCGGCTATAACTCAATTGCTATTTTATACTACTTACTCAAATACACTATACTCATATGGCACATTGCTTCTTTCGTGACTCTTGAATGGTGTTATGTTGCTTGCATCTTGTAACATGAAACCTAATTTTACGATTCCATTCTCATTAAAGTGATAAACAATTTCCCTATACATTCATTGTCCTTATGTATGTATATAGTTTACTTTTAAACGAAATGTCACTTTTTATTATTATATTCTAAGCTTACAAAGAAGAATAAATACCTCCACGCATAAAACATATTGTACACTTATGTAGTGTTTCATAAGACCTTGCATTCACAAATACCATCTATAATATAGTTTGCTTCCATACAAAAATATGGAGTATTACCAATTAATACTTTTATTACCCGTTTACGCCATTTTCAATTATTTCTCCTCGTTTTAATCATCGTTCTTCTCCTTCGGTTCACTTACTATATTGCTGGAATATTGTACTTGTGTGAAATGTAATTTAAGAATTACATTACAATATTTGCAAATAATATTGATGTTTACTAAAAATAAGATCCACAAAGCATCTGGAAATTGCAATTTAAATTGCATCTGGAAGCTTGAAAACCCAATGAATAGTGTTCTACTTCATCCAATTTTGCTGTGGTAAGCCTTCTTTTTAAATTATTTCTTTTTCTATCTCATATTTTATATACTTTACATTTAAGTTCACCTTACAATAGCAGCCTCACTGCTATTTTTCTTTTCAAATAAATTATGTAAATAAATTATCACTACTACTATTATGCACTTGTATTAGAAAGACGTATCATGGATTTCATCTTTCCTAAAAAACCTGAAATCTACATCGGAACATTGGAATTTTTATCGACCGAGGAACTTGCTTCTGCCTTTCAGCAAGTACTCAACGATTTTCCTACAGCAAAATTTTCTAGCAGGGAACAGTACGAATACTTTGGCATAGTTGCTTCATTATTCAATTTCAACACAAAAGAATCCCGACGATGGTTTCAAACCAAATGGAACACATCCTTTAAAGTAAGTATATTATAATAATTATTTTATTTTTATGCACTATATTTTTCTTTTACATTTTGTTGCCACTATGCATAATGTTTTACTAAGTATATATTTTTGAATTATCCAATTACAAAATTACATCTTTAATAGCATTTGAAACCAGTGATTCGACCTACTGCGACTACAAAGAAAACTCTTGAAAGTTGTTCTAAGGAAGAGATCAGCCTTACCTGGACAAAATATTCACAATACAAACATTTGAAGAATAATTTTTAATCGGGGAAACGTACCGACCGCTGACGCTACTGCTCAGTGATCGGTTTTCAACCGATGTATGCATTTAACCCCCCTTCCAAAACCTTTGCCAACCGATTCCTCAGAAACTAGCAGGTTCTCGACAAAAAGTGTAGAATTGAAATCGGTAGAGAATTCTTCGAAGGTGTGCGGAATCAGGTTTCTAGACCTGTCAGAGGTCAACTTTAGCGGTAGCACCCGGAAGAATCGAATTTGAGTTTGTTTGGTCACTAAAATTCGATTTCCTTAGTTACAGTGTACAATTTGTGCTATTTTATTCCCTTTTCTTTATACAATTTGATAGGTGACAACCCAAGGTGTCACAATGTTCATATTGCTACTTTTATATTTAGGTGGTAAAAATTGCAACTTTTGGGGACAATGTTAGTGTGCATTATGCTGAATTGACTAATTGCCTTTACAACAATGACGGCTAACAGTCTGCGGGGGTCCAAGGAAGCGGCAGCCCCCTTGAAAAAGAAATTTAGTTCTGTTACTACCCTTAATAAAAAAATTTGAATAACGAAACATAAAAGCTACTATTCAAACCAAGGTGTTTAAAACTTATTTTAAAACCTTAATACACAGGTGAAGAAGATTTTGATTGTAATCAACCGCATTTAATCTATTGCCAGTCGCTATTCTATTCTCAAGAGTGAACCAAATTAACTACATTTTTTCTAGTAAATCAAACATTTTGCGAGCAAATTAAACTTTTTCGAATAAACCAAACGTTTTGCAAGCCAACAAGCTTTCCTGAATAATTTAAAAGTTTAGGAATAAATCCAAACTTTTACAGACAAATGACAGCATTTACGGCTACATTCATATACATAATAATTACGTTCTAAAATATTTAAAGTAAAACTATAAAATAAATTAATCAGTTAAAAACTGGACAAAAATAATCGGGGAAACTCTTATAAAAAATGCCAGTAAAACTATAAAACAAGGAATTTACTTTAAACCCTAAAATATTTTATTGCACTACATAAAATTCATCTTTCACTAAAATCGACTATATATTTTTAACGCATTTTCTTCTGTTTCCCCGCTATGCGGACAAAAGAGCTAAGTGCAAGGATTTTAAAACACTAACTACTGTCAACACTATAACAACGAAATGTCGCATTACCAAATAGATTGTTTAATGCGAATATTGAAAATTACAAAATAAAGACTTTCTACATCTCTGGAAATAAAAATTTTAGTCAGTAATTGAAATATAAATACTAATTTGACTGACATACTTCCCTAGCCTACAAGACCGATAAAATACAAAAGTTGCACTCAGGTTGAGGTATCTGGATTGGGAAATTCAGTACATATTAATTTGGTCTGCTATTGCATTTTCTGCATTTCAGTACTTTATTGGTTATTTGCCAGATCAACTCGAGTAACATTGTACAATACAATACTACGAAATTAAATTTTTAACATTTGCTATATGAATACTTTTCTGAGAAGCGTACAGAAAATGTATTTTTTCATCACTTAAAAAGCTCATGGTGGTCTCTAAGGTAATATGGCGGCGTAATCAGGTGATGAAGATTTTAGAATTTTCATAATGGACTACAAACTTTCAAATATACTACGGGACAGTTCAGAAGAAAAACTAATTGAATTGTTTGTTGGTTGCCTCGCTACGGTAACAGTACCGCAGCCTATTTTGTAAACCCAGTGCTAAAATATTCCAATATTCACCACCTCTAAATCCATAACGTAACCTTACAAACACCTTGGTAATTGGTATCGCTCTTAGTCCGCATAACGGGGAAACAGAAGAAAATCCGTTAAAAATATATACCTAGTCGATTTTAGTGAAAGATGAATTTTATGTAGTGCAATAAAATATTTTAGGGTTTAAAGTAAATTCCTTGTTTTATAGTTTTACTGGCATTTTTTATAAGAGTTTCCCCGATTATTTTTGTCCAGTTTTTAACTGATTAATTTTCAGCATAAGGGCTCAAAATATGGACTAATGACTTATGGCTTGGAAATTGAGAATTCTATTGAAAATAGACGGAAAATATTGGAAATCTGTGACAAAAATGTAATACAAATTCTCCCATTTTAAATATCATTCAAGTATACCGCATATTTATTTTAACGTTATTTAATTAAACTCTAATAGCCATTATTAATTTTTTCAAATGCTCAGTTTCAACAAAAAAATGAAGACGGTGCCTTGCTTTTGCTCCCAGATTTGAAACAAATTACAGCAGATATTAAAAAGTTGAGTGTAGAACAACGTGAAAGACACAGGAATAAAAAAAGGTACGCTCAACAAGAAAACATTTCTCAAATCGTAAAGAGGGTGTGCGATGCGTTAGTTACAAATGTATCTGGGACGCTATCCCCCTCCAATTCTCTGCAAGCTGCAACAGTTTCTCTCTCGAAAGGTACTTTAAATACCATAATAGATAACTATGACCAGTCAATCCATAAATATGCTATCTCGCCCTGTCAATGTTGCGATAGACTCATGTACAATGATTACATCAGGCGAATAACTGTTAATCAGGGCCATGTTGCTTTGTTTTCCGTATTTCAAATGACATTAAACGTTAATGATATTCTTTTAGTATGCCAAAGATGCCATACGACACTTAGCAAAAACCCCTCCAAAATGCCAAGTCAGGCTAAATGTAACGGTTTCCAAATTCAACCAACGCCCAATCTTTTAAGTGATTTGACGGAGCCAGAAATACGGTTAATCAGTCAGGTGATACCGTATTTAAAAATCGTTAAATTATCTAAAGGGCAAGGACAGTTCAGTTGTAAAGGAACTACCATTCATTTTCCTCAAGCAGTGGAAGAAGTTTGTGAGCAACTGCCACTAAACAATATAAACTCAAACTTCATAGTTGTTAATGAAACATTTGAAAATGTTTCACATAGCAAAAGTTATGAAATAAGGCCATTCAGAGTTTTATCAGCTTTGCAATGGCTGAAATGTCATAATCCACTATATAACAGCGTTACAGTTAATGATAAATGGATACCCCAGCAATTGACAATTATTAATGAGACTAAGGCAAATAATGATAAAGAAAACTTTATTGATGTTCACGCCTTGGTGGCAAATAATAATGTTAATAGAGGCTATGTGTCAATACTAGGAGACCGCGAAATATTGAGGGCGTCTATTCATCAAGGAATGGCGCATTTATTTTCTAGTAATAGTGGAAAGCAATGTACAGCTGTAAGTGCTGTAGCCATTGCATTTGCGTTTATTCAGCCGCCTTCCACCTGGACCGTAGAGGCTATTGATCAGATAATTTTAACCGGAGATAGATATTATTCCACTCATCGTGGTAGAGCTGATGGAAATGGCTACTTAAGAGCTAGTGATGTGATGGGGTGTGTTAGTCAATGCTTCGGTGTTCAAGATGTCCATATTCACATGGCTGAACCAATTTTTGCATTGTCTGGGATGTTAGCTAAGTTTAATAACAAGGATCGTCATCCTACAAGATTACCAGACTCAATCAAAGTATTCATTGAAAGTTCACATCAGTATGCCATTATAACAACGGCATCTAATTCCTTTGCCTTGATTAAACATAGAGAACACCTTTATTTTTTTGATAGCCATTCTCGAGGAATAGCAGGTGTTTCTTCTGGTAATGGAACAGCATGTGTACTAAAGTTTCCTTATTTTTCCGCCGGTATTGGCGTGCCTAGATTGATTCATAAGAACGTTCAACCTAATCGACAAATTGTTGACTCACAAGATGCTTGGCTTAATTTTTCATATAACATTTGCCCGATTTTTGCAAGAACTGTTGCTTTGGATGGAAATATTTCAATTAGCGGGAGGTGTCCAGTCACATCTAATATAGAATCCACAGAGACAAATAATTCAGACTTTGATAAAAGTGAGGAAAGTGAAGAGGAAAATGCAGAAGTTATTGAGTACAATCGCATTGACCTTGAGGATGCTCCTCAAAAGCCAATGCTTGATTGTACGATTTCTGCTATAGATTTTAGTGAACCTGAAGTAGGGGATTTCATAAATAACTTACTACAAAATAAGAATTTTCAATTTTCTAGAAAGACAGGTCACCCAATTTCAACAAACGTAGATCCATATCTAGAGGAAAAAAGCTTCGTAACACTTTTTCCTTTCGGGAAGGGTGGAGTCAACTTTGAAAGGTTAATTAAAGTGACGCCACTGGATTATTTTCAACAAAGAGTGATGTCGAATGATCCCAGGTTTTACCGGAATGATTATTTGTTTTACGCTCTATCCTATGTTGAACAATATAAAATTAATCAAAAGATTGCTGTTTGCAGTTCTTTAAGAACCGAAACTGGTTTACACGAGTCCTTTGATAACGTTCTCGATATCACGGGTCTCAATGACATATCTTTGTACATGTCAGCCATTCGGGGAACTGCAGCATATTGGAAAAAATTTACTGGGGATTTAATAGCCATGGTAAAGACTTTGGGCACTCCGTCATTTTTTTAACAATTTCCTATGACGATTGGAATGCCACAGATGAAATTAATGCCTTGTACAAAGGGAAGAACGGAATTGGCGCTGCTGATATTGACGCATCAAATATTTCATTTGATGAGCGTCGCGATTTGCTAAACAACTATCCAGTTTTCTCTGCAAGACATTTTTCGCATAGGGTAAATGCTTTCATTAGATTAATTAAATCTCAATCGGTGTTTGTATTTGGAAAACAATTAAATGATTATGCCATTCGAATTGAATTCCAAAGTCGTGGAAGTCCTCATGCACACATGTTTTTGTGGATGGATGAAATAATGATAAATAATTACCATCCAAAACTTATTCAAATATTGAAATGCAACATGGATATTCAACCAGTTGCATGTGGCATTAATTTGGCTTATTACATTGCCAAATATATGGGGAAAGCCGAACCAAATGACATGCGGCCTGATATCAAAAAGGCTATAGAGACTGTACGATCAAATTGTGGCATAACACTACAACAAAAAATGCAAAAGATTTCTTATATTATAATGCGGCAAAGAGAAGTCAGTGCTCCAGAAGCCGCATTCAGGCTTTGCCATTTACCCTTACGTAAGTGTTCCAGGAAAACAACTTTCGTACCCACCTACCGTCAGGAAAGACGAATTAGACTAATAAGAAAAGAAACAATTGCAAATGGTAAACTACAATTTTCAATGAACATTATTGATAGGTACAAAATAAGACCAGAGTCTTTAAAACCAATATGCCTTTTTGAATTTGCCTCGTGGTACGAGCCGTGTCGTTCAAACGCTCAAGCAAATATTGAGGATGATAACGACATGTTCAACGATGATGATGAACTAGAAGATGACGCTGGACAAGCGGCAATTATTTATTTGAAAAACATGGCAGCAATGAAAAAGAGGAAACTTCCATGCGTGGTAAAATATCCAAATTTTAATCCACTGGAAGACTCTGACAATTATTTATATTGTTTAATGCTACTATATTACCCATTTGATAATGAGGATGTATTTAAATCTCCATTATCAGAAACATTCCGCATTTTGAAAAACTCTTTTCGAACAAATACAGATGACCCAATTATAAATGTAGGACTGGTTTTAGATATTGATCGTGCTCTGTTACGAATTACAGAGTTGAATTCTTCTACCACAAACATGGACCTTCCCTTAAATGAGATTTCCAGCAGAATCTATGAAGATTCAGATATTCCACCTACTCCGCTACCTGTATTACAACTTCCACAAGAAGAAATGTCCCGAAGAATTGCGACGTTGAATCCCGACCAGAAAAGGATCTTTGATATTATAAGAAACAAGTTGGCTCATCCGAATTCCGCCACTACAAAAATTATTATTAGTGGTGGTGGCGGTTGTGGAAAGTCTTACTTGGGAATAATAATTAAGGATTTCATTCAGAGTATTCTTCATACACCAGGAGACGATGCGCAAAAGATTATAGTGTGTGCTCCAACTGGAATTGCTAGCAAAAGAATAAATGGTTCCACTATTCATTCTACTTTCTTTCTACCTATTGAAAAAAGAGGTGCCCCCTCGTATACCGCGCTGAATGGCAAGCGTTTAGCCGATTTGAGAAATCGCTACCGTTCAGTGCAGTGGCTCATAATTGACGAAATTTCTATGGTTTCATATGAAATTTTGCGTCTTATACATCTGAGACTAGAAGAAATATTTCAAACCACCGGAATGCCTTTTGGGGGTTTGAATGTTATAATTTGTGGTGATCTAATGCAACTTAAGCCTGTTAATGGGCACTGGGTTTTCGATCAACCAGAAAAATACACTTCTGAAACAGATTTGTGGAATTTGTTTCACTTTCATGAATTGTTTGTTAACCAGCGGCAACAAGAAAATGACACATTACTCCGTATATGTAATAATTTGCGTGAAGGGAATCTAACTTCCGCAGATTTGTTGGATTTAGAAACCAAAGTAATTAGCCCTTCAAACTATGAAAAACTTCTGTGGATATATCCCACAAATAAATTGGCTGATCTTCGCAATATTGAAAAAACAGAGGAATTGAAAAAGTCCACAAAAGTTTACCAAATATATGCTAGGGATACATATGCTGATGGCACATTATTTGGTCAGCTTTGCAATCCTGATGACGTGCCAAAAAAGGTAAAGCAATGTGGCAGAATTCCCTCAAAAATTGATCTTGGGATAGGTAGTACAGTGTTGGCCGCAAGTCACGCATCATGGGGAAATAACATTACCTGTGGCCACAAATAACGCATCATAGGGAATTAACATTACATGTGGCCACAAGTCACGCATCATAATGAAATAACATTGGTGTGTAGGAGAACCTTCGATTTCATTCAATAATCAGCTCCAATGCACCTTTATTTGAGCAGACTAACATTTATTTTGTAAGTTCTTTTTATCGAGTAAGTGTATCATTTGCGCAATGAGGCTTTCGAAAGATGAAAGAGTGGTAGTGATAATGTTGGCTGGACGTCCAGGCTTATCCACCAGAGCCGTGGCAGTGGAATTCGCTCGGAGACATCCTGATAAGGCCATCCACCAATCAACAGTTGTTAGACTGATTAACAAATTTAAGAAGACAGGTTCGACAGCTGATGCCCCTCGACCTGGGGCTCCTAAGACTGTTACGAACCCAGAGACTTCAATCACCGTTCTTGTCAAAATTTGTTACATGTCCAAGAAGAACGCCGAGAGAGGTGGCCAGAGATCTGAACATTTCAAGAACCAGTGTTCGTGGCATCCTGAAATCACATCATTTTAAACCACATAAAATGAAAATTCTCCAGGCTCTTAAACCAGAAGATCCGGCAAGGAGAATTGCATTTTGTCGGTGGGCGCAGTCAATTTTAGAAGAAGAAAACAATTCTTTTCAGTGATGAAGCCAAATTTCATTTAAATGGAGTCGTGCATCGTCACAATTGTCGGTATTACTCCGATGAATCTCCTGGATTTATGGTGTGGGCCGCAATTCTGGACGACCTCATCATTGTTAAATTCTTTACGGGGACAGTAAATGGTCATCACATTGGACATCTTTAAGCCAGGTACCACTTCATCTTTCTAGCTAAAATCTTCAACTTGCAAACCTAATGTTATTTCATTATGATGCGTGACTTGTGGCCACATGTAATGTTAATTCCCTATGATGCGTTATTTGTGGCCACAGGTAATGTTATTTCCCCATGATGCGTGACTTGCGGCCAACACTGTAGAGTTATGCTTCGACGAAATATCACTGTTGAGTATGGTTTAGCTAATGGCTGCATGGGTACAGTTATGGGATTTGAGTGGCCTGCTTTACGGCGAGATCAATCTTTTGATGGTGAACTTCCTGAAAAACTGATAATCAAATTCGATGAACAAGTTCATAATGCTTATTTAGATTTGAACGGTAACGTAAGGCTTTCTTGTAAAACGTTTGATTTTTCTGGCAAAAAAATACTCGCATTACTAGAAAAATGTTACCAGTCATAATTTGCTTCGGTACAACTGTTCATAAGGTTCAAGGTGTTACTGTACCAAAAGCAGTTGTGTACTTAGCAAGGCTTTTTACAGAGGGTCTAGCTTATGTTGCTCTAAGCAGAGTTCAAACATTTGAAGGACTGGCAATTATTGCCTTAGATGCCCAAAAGCTTATTACTCACAAAAATGGCAGATTACCGGCAAGTGAAAAGGCTTTGCGGGAGATATATAGAGGGCGATTAATTAACATTGGGGTATCTAACGAGCATGCCAAACTTCAAGTTGACTGGATGTTTTCCCATTAATAACTTAAAACCCCAAAATAAATAAAAACGGCAAAACCGTAAAAAAAAGAGTGAGACAAAAGGGCTAAAATTTCTAAGTGCACTTGAAAGGAAATAACAAGGATTTATTATAAATTAAATACATGCTTTCATGTAAGGGTCTCACTCGAAGCCTTCACATTGACTAATATCATTGACGTGATGTTACATGTTTATTTATTGCACAAGTTCAAATTGCTTACGTTTAATTGACTGGATTTAATTTTTTGACATTCTTTTCAAAGTTACAACATCTAATTTATATTTGGAGTACATAATTAAGTTTGACATTGGTGCAGAATATTAGATGCTGCGGACTAAAATAGTTAATATAATAAAAAAAATAGAGACAGTAATTTTTCCATGCAATTTATTTTGCGTAAAAATTGCTTTGAATTTTAAGTAATAATTTTTAACGGTGTTATTCCCTCCCTTATTGACAATTGCAATGGTCATTTCCATTTAATATTCTTGGGTATACTGTATATACCTATATTGTGGCCATTAATTTTGATTTAACGGTAGTGTAAGGCCAACACATTGACAGGGTCTACGGTAGCTTTAGGCACCTCCCTTCTGATTTTACGGTAAAGCCAACACATTGACAGGGTCTACAGTAGATATAGGCGCCTCCGTTTTGATTTTACGGTAGTGTAAAGCCAACACATTGACAGGGTCTACGGTTGCTATAGGCGCCTCCCTTCTGATTTTACGGTAGTGTAAAGCCAACACATTGACAGGGTCTACGGTAGCTATAGGCGCCTTGTTTCTGACTTAACGGTAGTGTAAAGCCAACACATTGACAGGGTCTACGGTAGCTATAGGCGCCTCCCTTCTGATTTTACGGTAGTGTAAAGCCAACACATTGACAGTGTCTACGGGGTCTACGGTAGCTATAGGCGCATCCCTTCTGATTTTACGGTAGTGTAAAGCCAACACATTGACAGTGTCTACGGGGTCTACGGTAAATTAAAGTCAGTGCTGTCATAACTTTTTATTACCTAATCATACGGTATGTGTATATAATGTAAGGTACATAATGTTGTAATAGTTTATTTGTAAAACCGTTTTGGCATCGTGTATATTGGTATTTAAGCAAATTGACTTTGGCATCTCTTTACTAACTGGTCATTTACCGTAGCTTTCGGCAACTAAATCTGCACCAACTTTGTATTATTTTTTGTACTCCAAATGGGTTGTTTGAAACGACGATTATGCCACAATGAGATTACCTGGTAGACACAACTTTGATTCCATTTGCTTGAGTACTAATACTACACAATACTTAATGTTTATAAAATAAATATTTCCAAAATATGTAAATTAGTCCTATATTCATTTCAATTATGTAATATTATGTGTATATAGTCTATTAAATAGTAGTATAAAATTTAAAAAAATATACCAGCATGTTTTTGTCTTTTCATGTGTATTTTATTCATACATTTATTACGAATTCCCTATTTCACTATCCAAAACTGTTCATAATTACAATTAAATTGCTTTGTTTATTTAAAGTTGGGAAGGAGAGGCGGTTCAAAAAGGTTTCCCGCCAGACTTTTGAGAGGGAAATCTATTAATACATTGTATTCTCATTGACAACGTGGTTAGTTTTTCTCTCTGTTCAAACGTTAATGAATCGGTCTACGGGTCACTGTAGAACATATCCAGTATTACTAACGTGTTCAGAAGAATCCCACCTACAATAGCATTAACATACATATTGGATATTTTTAGTTTTTCTAGTGTTTTTACATCCAAAAGGAAAAAAAATTACCCCAATTTCACCATTTGTGAAGTAACTTACTTCGACTTACTTCACAAATGGTGAAATTGGGGTAATTTTTTTTCCTTTTGGATGTAAAAACACTAGAAAAAGTAAAAATATCCAATATGTATGTTAATGCTATTGTAGGTGGGATTCTTCTGAACAAGTTAGTAATACTGGATATGTTCTACAGTGACCCGTAGACCGATTCATTAACGGTTTTAGTAATCCGTATTACTTGATTATCAGCACAACAAAAGTTACCCAATTACAGGTATTAAGGCATCCGAAATAGCAAATTGTTGGCATTTGAAGACGACGTGCACAATTCTCGCCCTCGGAAAAACATTTCAGTGACAAAAATAACTCCAGCAAACAGAATGTACACTATAAGCTTGTAGCTTTGGAAATTCGGATCAGGAGAAATCAGTTCTTTTAACAATCGACATATTTCGTAGACGACGGACGCAGAGGCCAGTGCAGACCCAACAGAAATAGTCACCACGATTTTTGCAGAATCCAATTGTTTGCTTTTTCCCATTCCACACTAAAAGACTCAGCTTCAAGTAACGACTTACATTTAAATAACGTGACACTAATATATTAATTATTAGTAAATACCCTGATAAGCATTCAATATAGAAAATCCCGTTGCTGAGATAAAAAAGTAACGATAAAAAAGTAACCAATGATTTTGGAGAAATCAACGATCGTTATTTTACGATCTTTTGAAAATTTAAGCCCAGGTGACGAAGAACGCAAACCTAAAGGGATTTACACGCTTTCTGAGGTGTATAAGATTTCACAACGTTTATTATTCGCATCAGATCCATCCCAGTGCTATTGTACATATAAATTTATATTCCTCAGAAAGTGTATGTAGTTCCACTAGGTTTGCTGTTTTATATCACCTCAAAAAATTTTTCATAATTTTACGGACTTGTAAAATACCCACGCACATGCATATTATATATATATATATGCATATCAATTGATAATTTTTCGAATACGATCTTTTTTTACGTTTTGAATAGGCTAATACGTCCAGATCATATCTATTCAAAAAATTCCATTCATTGCGGAACAACTTCATAAATTTTTCATAAATTAATGTCTAACCCAATAAGTTCGTATATTTTTTGAACAATTTACTGCATTTTGATTAAATTTGAGCATTTTCGACTAATTTCTCACATCTACAACAATTTTGAAATTAAATATTTTGTCTGTATTCATACTTCTTCAATTAAATGCATACATTGTGTAATACATTCACTGTATTATAAACATCTATATGGATGGGTATGGGTAATCTACATACCCTTGTATAAGTGTAAAACAACATTGTGTAATATACGAACAACGAATTTTTATTTCTTACTTTAGGTAAACCACTAACAATTTAATCATGGTGAGACCTTCCAAATATGTCATTGCTAGGCGAAAAAACTTAATTGCTTTACGAAGTAAGAAATGCAATGCAAGTACTTTGAAAGAAAATGCGTGCCCAAGTGAAGTAAATAATGATATTGTGGTGGTAAACGATGGCCCGTTCAATATCATTATTATGAACGAGACATCTGAAACAATAACGACGGAAAATCATGGTGGGGGTACTATTGCAGTAAAAAACAAACAAGTATGCGAAAAACCTTCTGGAAGAAGGCTATTTTCAATTTCTGCTTTAGAAGAAGCCATGAACCTTTCTCTAAGCCACGGGAAAATATGTTTTAATGCCCGTCTTGAGGCTGTTGCAGAGAAACGTTATGGATTAAAAAGTAAAATTACTTTCCAATGCATGGCTTGCAACATTAAAGTAGACATAAATAACGACACCGAAGATTGTACTGTTCCACTAAATGAAGCTGCAGTTTGGGCAGGCAATTCATCTGGAGCAGGATATTGTGTTATTGACCACTCATTAACCCTTCTCGATGTTCCATTTATGAGTATGAAGACATACATTAAGGGTGAAGCAAAATACCACAATGAGCTTTTTGAAGTAACTGAACAAGTGTTAAAACAAAATGGCATAGAAGAACGAAATGAGGCATTGAAGAAAGGTTGGGTAGACAAATCTGGAACTGTCTTCACAGAAGTGCAAGGGGACTGTGCTTGGTCTAAACGCAGCTACCACAATCAGGGAAGATCTAATTCAGGATCTTGTGTGCTAATTGGAATTTTGACAAATAAACCTCTGTTCATTACTACTCGGAATAAAATTTGTTCCCGTATGTAGCTCAAATAAAAATATAACCCACAAGTGCTACAAAAATTGGAGTGGATCAGCAAGTTCAATGAAGCCAGACATGGTGTTAGAAGGTTTCAATAAAAGTATGAGTATGCACAATTTGCTTTACAATAAATACATAGGAGATGGAGACAGCTGCGTCTTTTTAGCAATTCAAAATGTGTATTACAAAGCTGAATATAACTTCACAGTTGTGGAAAAAGTTGAATGCATAAATCATGCAGTGCGCGCAATGAACCGAAATTTGAGAAAGCTACTTTCTCAAACAGTGTACCTTGTAAAAGATAGAAAAAGCTTATAAGAAATTGTTCATCGAATAGGAAAGGCTTGTGTGTACGCCATCAGCTACAATGTCGACAATGTTCCCGCTACAGGGTTTTTGACTTTAAGAAAAGACATTGATAGTGCACTTACACACGCCATAGGAGACCATAGTTTATGTGGAAGTCATTTTTGTGAAAATGGTAAGCTTGTTGTACCTCAAAAGTACCGTACAACCGATCTTGTCTCTGAAACCGTTACTTCAACCACAGCCAAACCTTCACACCTTCATCTGAAGAACACATCTATTTACTTGGCATGTAAAACTATTGTCAGTGTTCGCCTATTTCGCATTTCGCACGAATTTCACGCGCGTTAAATCGCAGAACGCGAAAAACTGCGAGATGCGAAAAATAGAAACGCCTGCTAAAAATTGAGTTTCATTTTGCCCCAATTCCATGTTAATTTCTATTTTTCGCATTTTTCGCACTGCGTAGCATTCTTTTTACTCGCTTTTTATCACTTTTTCGCACTGCGAAAAACGCAGTGCGAAATGCGTAAGGCGAACACTGACTATTGTCCAACGGCTTTCCAGTAATTCCCGAAAATTAATTCAAGGTAGAACAACTAATATGTGTGAGAGTCATTTCAGTCAATTTGCCAAGTTTTTACAAGGGAAGCGGACCAACTGTATTAACAGAGGTGCTTATAATAAAAAGTCCTATCAAACCATGTTGGCACAGCTATTTGGGAAAGGTTGGTATGCACCTACTTTAAAATTAGCTAAAGGAACGAGTCCATCCGCTGGCATAAAACGGAAGTATCTAGAAGGTATGAGAGCAAGAGAACTAGCTAAGAAAGCGAAAAAATGTCCCGCTAGGCGAAGAATAATGTTTCCTTCTAAAGTAAATGTTCCCCGTTTCTTTAGTCATTCCAAAGATTTTATTACTCAAGAAGAACACGGCTCAAGTTGTCCCAGCAGTGATATGGATCAGTCTCTACTCAGAGAGGATATTCGTGCTTTTGTAGATAGCAAGAAGGTATCGGATAGAGACATGCAGTGGGCAATTCACTTGCAAACAGTTGGCCAATACGATAACAAAGATTATATTGCTAGAAAGCAATTTATGATTACAGCAAGCAGCGCAG
>CM036940.2:45370159-45412911 GCA_020352615.2 Yoshiicerus persimilis
TTCAACTAATACAGATTTTTAAGGCATAGGTAAGATAAATTATTCTTGTATTATTCCTGACGTGAGTGACATGTGTGGTAAAAATGCTCTGTGATTACAGTAATGTTTTAGTTGGTAGCATGGTCATGTGAAGGCTTCGAGTGAGACCCTTACATGAAAGCATGTATTTAATTTATAATAAATCCTTGTTATTTCCTTTCAAGTGCACTTAGAAATTTTAGCCCTTTTGTCTCACTTTTTTTTACGGTTTTGCCGTTTTTATTTTTTTATTCATTTTTACAAGTACGGTACGCATTTGGGAGGAATAAACTGCACAACTTGCCATTTTGAAATTAAAAGTATAAATTTCAGAATTGTACCTAACCGAGTATGAATAATCTTGCACCCAGTTTCTGCAGTTAAATATGCCACAAATTGGGTGCAGAAAATGAGGATATGGCGTGCCATAAACAATTTCTAGATTTCTCAAAATAAAGAATTTAGTCAGTATTTAAAATATATTAAGCAGATAAGTAAAATACTAAACCTACTTTTCTAGCTTATAAGACCGATAAAATACAAATGTTGCACTCAGGTTGAGGTATCTGTCATGGGAAATTCGGTATATATTAGGTCTGCTTCAATATTTAATATCGAAAAATATTGAATATTACATTTTCAGCATGTCAGCACCTTGTAGGTTATTTGCCAGTACAACTCGAGTCACTTTTTACAATACAATACTACAAAATTACTACAGGCAGTCATCCCTTAAAAAGCTCGTGTGGTGTATATGGTAATAAATGGCTGCGTAAGAAGTAAATGAAGATTTAGAATTTTCTACGGACTTTGAAATAGACTACGGGACGACTCAGAAAGAAAACTGTTCGAAGAGGTTCTTGGTTGCCTCGTTACACTCCCGTAGCCTATTTTGCAGACCCAGTGCCAAAGGACTCCAATTTTCACTACCTCTAAATGTATAGCGTAACCCTAGAAACTCCTTGGTATCGCTCTTTGTCCGCATAAAGGGGAAATAGAAGAAAATGCGCTCAAAATATATAATCAAATTTAGTAAAAGATTTTAAAATGGCTTTATAAAACACTTTAGCTTTCAAAATAAACGTCTTGTTTTATAGTTTTACTGGCACTTTTTTATGAGGGTTTCCCCGATTATTTTTTCCAGTTTGTAATTGTAGTTTGAAGAAAAGTGCACATTTTTGAGCAGGGCATAGAACAATGTCCGTGGCTCAAGTCGAAAGCGACAAGTTTCTAAAGTTATATTTCATAAGTCCACTTAGCTGCCTAGTTTAGGTATTTCGGCATAGATTTAGGCAGAGTGAAGCTGGCAGAAGTACATGGAACAATTAAATAAACTCCATAATAAAACTTGCCAATACACTTGATCAAAATGAGGTCATTTATTCCCTCTCCTTGTGCATGTATTTTATTGCTTTTTGTTAGCCATGATGAGAAATGCAATGTGAATGGATGGAATTAGGAATACATATAGAATATATAGAATGCACAATAACATGTAATAGAGTTGCAACCTTCAGGAATGACATTGATTTGTGAGAAAAGTCTCAAGTGAATTGGTAGTTGATGGATGCAGGCAGAGTGCGGTGGTTTGTTGGAGAAGAGGCAGGAAGGAAGAGTGTGGTGCTGGAGAGGAACTAAATGAAGCGGGAGAGTGGGAAGGGCTGTGACGGAACATTCAAACTCTTCCAGTCAAAGTCACAGCTATTAAGTAATAAATAAATAAAATAAATGTCTTGTGACCTCATTCATTTCCCCAGCAACAGGAAATTGTATATTTGTGGAATTGGCGGAGAGGAAAATGTTTGAGAGGAGATGACTGCTGAGAATGGATTGGATTGGCCAGTCGACGGACCAAAGACGATGCAAACAGACCCCTTGGACTTGTCCATGAAGACCTTGGCCACCACCCACCACAACCAGTCCTCCGACACCAGCAGCAGCGACAGTTATTCCCCTCATGTCGGAGACAGTGACTTGATGATTGTCTGTGATGAAGACCACCACCACCACCACCACCACCACCCTGAGGACTCGGTCGTCGTGGGCGTTGACGTCCACGTCGACCACCATTCCTCCCACAAACCACCACTCAGTAGTAAGCAAACTCTCCTTCCTTCCCTCTCACTTTTAGTCGTTTACAGATAAGCCATAGGACATTTGTAACCCTTTCCTTCAGTCACGCCCGAATAAAGGGTACTTTATAGCTATCCTATTTCTGTCTTTATCATTTAAAAGGGATCATTCACAAAGTAAAAATTCCAGTTCTCGTAGTGACCCCAGAAAATCAAAATTCGGAGAATAACAAGGTGCTTTTAGTTGTCATGGCCCCTCTTTCTGGGGGTACAGGTGGCGACTTCCTTTTTAAAAGTGGTTTCCAGCTGCCAGTTTTGTTGGTGCAAATGTCTGTAAAAAACTGGCAGCTAGAAATTTGTTATTTTTACTATGGCATCACCTGGTATTTAAAAGCACCTTGGAGAATAAGAAGTTTTTTCTGAACGACGCATTTTAAATGATTGCGATAGGAACAGGATGACTATAAAGTGGCCTTAACAGAATATCATGCCGTGGGGACGAAATTCAGCCCTGAAATTATTTCTGAATTATCCCTAGAAAAAATAATCCTTAACTACCCATCGGACAACGGCATTTTTAGTTGTACACCCTTCAATTGTTTTTCAAAATAGAAATAGTTATAATTTCGGTCAAGAAATGCAACGCAGTATGAGATTGAGCAGAACGTTTAAATCTGGCTGCATTTTGACGTTTTAAGAGAAAAGATGAAATATTAATTATACTGTCCCTGTCAATAAGGTTTTGGCAAGGAGACATCGATTAATAATAACTACCGAGCCGCTATTCGCCACAAACTATTCCGACTTATTGTCTTTTCATAATAAAAATCTCAAAATTTTTATTTATCACAAGGTGATTTTAGTTGTTATGGTCCCTCTTCTTGGGAATTATTGAAAAAAATTGAAATTTTTATTATGAAAAGACAATAAGTCGGAATAGTTAGTGGCGAATAGCGGCTCGGTAGTTATTATAAATCGAAGGGTTTCTATGCCTCCTTGCCAAAACCTTATTGACGGGATCAGTATGATTATAATGATTGATTGATTGTGCAGAGTCGAAGGAGCGGAGGTTCGTGTGTTTGATGTGTTCGTACGACTGCAAGTCTGAGTTGGCGTTGCAGAAGCACACTTCGCGGATGCACTCGGTGAAGACGACCAACGGGCGCGTCCGGTGCGCCGTCTGCGGGGGTTCCTTCGAGAGTCTGGAGGAACTGCAGGCGCACCAGGCGGCCACCCACAACACCTCCACGTCCAGCAAACTGGCCTTCTACTCGTGCAACCACTGCAAGAAGCAGTTCCGCTCTGAAAAGCAGCTCGCCGCCCACCGCCGCCTCCTGGACAAGAAGAACTCGTGGAAGGAGGGCGTCGGCAAACACGTCTCCAAACCCAAACCCAAGGCCAACAAATCAAAGTCAACTCCCTCCCCAGTCACCCCTCTTTAGTCACCTCTTCCCTCTCGTTATATTTATTGTTGTTGTCATGACGACACAAGAGCTTATCTTGTTTACTCTATTCAAATATTCGCCAATTTCAAGCGCACTGGACCGCCTTAGTTTTACACAATGTCATCCTACCCAAGGAGCGTCAAATCGTTGCCTCGGTTACTCCTCCGCTGCCTTTAATCACGAGGCTCCACTACAGTGTTTTGTTACCCAATTTAGGAATATTTATAATTGACAAAATGTCCCCAAAATGGCCCCGTTGCCAATGTATACCTGCAGGAAATGTCCCTTATAAATACTCCTAAATTTGGGAACAAAACACTCTAGTGGACCCTCCTGATTAAAGGCAGCGGAGGGGTAACCGAGGCAACGATTTGACGCTCCTTGATCCTACCTTGGTCTTCCTAACGGCACCATCGTTAACCGACAACTGCTTGTCAGTGACCAAATCTCGTCATTTTTTGTTTATCCTCCTACTCTTCATTGCTTGTTAATGTCACGTACTATACTACGGTAACTTTAAATATAGTCTGAAAACGCCAGTAAGCACATCATCAATGTGCTTCAAAAAAGGGGACGTTGCCCCCAGCAACTTCCCCTCGCCTGCCTACCAAGGTGTTGACTTAACCAAAATAACAAGAAATTGTCACCCAGTTCTTCATGGAGAATTCCGCACTCAACTCAAATCCCCAACTGGGTGACAATTTTTTGTTATTTCGCGTATGTCAACACCTGGTAGGCAGGCGAGGGGAACTTCTCCTTTTTTGAAGCACATTGCACATCATTTTATTATATATTTTAGAGACAGTTATTTCACTAATTCCGGGCAATTTAGCTACTATTTGTGTAACTAGAAAAGTTGATATGAGAAAAGTCAAGATGCCGTAAATATAGCATGGCAACCTCTATGCCATTGGTTGTTGTGGCCGCCAATATCCAGTAAATCGTCACAGGGTCAACTCTTTTCACTCCATCTTTTTTGTAACGTGTAGCCAAGATGGCGTGTGGTACGTCTCCACGGATAATTCCTTTCCACTCAGTTCAACCCACAAAATTGATCATTTATTAGCACTTGTGGGATTTAGCAATTTTATTTAACCAAGAAGGACTACAAAAAGGGAAAAGATGGAGTGAAAAGAAAAGAGACGCCAGTGAAAGAAGCACTTCAAATGTTGTCAAACGAAGCGTTGTCATGCGGCAGAAACTTCAAAAAGTATGAAATATCCCCTTAATACTCCTTGGAAGCCACGTAAACAGGAGTCCTCAAATACCACAGCAACCAAGAGTCCTGAAATGCCATATTTTCGCATCCTATTACTACTATTATAATATGTGAGGATCCTTGCATTTATACATGAGGGAGAAGTGGGTCATTTCTGATTTATTCCTATGCTGTTGCATTTCTGGTAATATTAATATTAGTAATATATTTAGGTACTACAACTGTGTTTGGTGTTATCAAATTGCGTAACTTAGATGATTTATAAACAAGTATTATTGGTAGCCAAACAAATACTTTTGTTATCTGTAGTATTTGTAATTTCGGTTTCGTTTGTTAAATAAGACCAAGGCAATTTGAATCGCCATAACAACGGGGTTGGCCTGGCTAACAAGAATAATCTTGCACCCAGTTTCTGCAGTTAAATATGCCACAAATTGGGTGCAGAAAACGAAGATAACAGGGCCAATTCGGCACCTTGTTAGCTAGGCCAACCCCGTTGGCATGACGATTCAAATTGCCTTGAATATGACTAGAGAAAGAGAACTGTTTCGTACTGTATATCAACAGTTGGTAGCACTGTCCTGTGTATCGTTACCGTAAGTAGCAATAATAAACGTCATTTATGTGGCTGACTGAACAACAAAAACCACTATTGACCAATCGCCTACATCAAAACCATATTATTTATTTCACTTATGCATATGCAGTTCCAAATGAGGTTGTTGCCACAACATGACTTTTCGACGACTTTTCTGAAAAGCGTCACATTCTCATCAATTTATTAAGGTGGCCATTTGGGTCCACCACTGGGGCCTAGCCACGAGACTGGAGCAACATAATCCTTGGCAACCAATTTGTTGCCTACAATTTATAGTTGCCAAGACATTTCATGATATTTTCACTGTCACTCGGTTTTCATTTTGACATTTTCTTCATTAATTCAGCTTGCATTTAGAGTCAAGCGGGTTTCATTGAAGTACGTAGGTATGAATGGCTGACCGGAAAAGGGGCTTATCTCATTTCATAAAATATTATATTACCTGTCATATATCGATATATTAATAGGATATTATAGGTGACCATGGGTGGGATTCTTACAATTAACCTTCTCTGATCGCTAATTATCCCAAAATATCCCCTAACCTTTTACCCAAACAGGGTTGTCTTTTATGTCTTAAGTTTTCTCATTGCCAATTTTGATTGGTTTAATATTTCGGACAAATTGAGTTGATAATAAAAACGGCAAAACCGTAAAAAATGAGTGAGACAAAAAAGAAAAACCTATAAAAAATATCACCTTTTTGCATACTTTGCACCCCGTCCCCAATTTTGAAGACAATTTCCAATTACTGCACACCCCCTAAACTCTTTTCGAAGACAATTGCCAATTACTGCACACCCCAATGTGCCTAAAGTAACAGAGACGTTATTTAGATGTTTTTCTCTTTGGGGCTCACTCGAAGCAATTGACGTAAATGCAAGGTGTTTGGGTGCCTCTACAGTTAGTGAGGTTCATGAGGTCCTGTCCTGAACCGTCTCGATCAATCTTCACAACCTTCTTACTCAACCGTGTAACCCCAGAGACTACTTAATACTGCTATACCCGTATTTTAATTACTTCCCGTTCTAAAATTAAACAACAGAAATGCATTGAAAAGCGTCTTTAGGAATTTTTAAAATTTACCATCAAACAGAATACCAGTTTAAGGTGTATTCAAAAGATAAAAGTTGCTTTGGTCTTTCTTCAAGTATAAGCTTTATCAGTTTGGTCGTTCAGTGGGTAAAACAAAATAGAAATTTGCAGTGGTAAATTTAAATTTCATCACATATTAATATTCAATTCAACGTTTCAAATCATTAGAAACTTTAGACAAAGCAAGAAACCATGTTAGTGTACGCCATCACCTGGTAGCGTAATTACAAACCCTAAATGGTACAGGGCCCTTTTTCTTCTAACCTAACCTAACTAAACATAAACATAACCTACCAATGTAAAAGGTCCTGAAGCATTGAGTGTTTGTAATTTAGCCACCTTGGTAATAGTCAAGGAGTCCTTGACTAGTCCCTGAAACTTCTTGGTAATAGTAATGTGGTTCCTTTGCAATGGGAAGAAAAACTTTGTATTTAATTTACGGAAATGTTTCGAGTGAGCCCCAAACAGAAAAACATGTCTAAAATTATAATTGCAAATATTTTAAAATATTTCATAATTTTATTTGTTCCTTGTTATTTCCTTTTAAGTGCGTTCACAGTTTTTTTTTCTTTTTGTCTAACTCTTTTTTTACGGTTTTGCTGTTTTTATTCTTTATTCCATTTAATGGGTGAACAAACCAAGGAATTTCAATGTTCATATTACTACTTTTATATTTAGGTGGTAAAAATTGCAACTTTTGGTGACAAGTTGTAATATTGTACATTCTACTAATATTGTACATTGTACTAATATTGTACATTGTACATTATAATGCTAAATCGACTAATTGCCTTTACAACAATGACGGCTAACATTCTGCGGGTGTCCAACTTGAAAAAAAAATTTAGTTCTGTTATTTACCCTAAATAAAAAAATTTGAAGAATGTCAAACATTTAACCTATTTACAGAAAATAACCGTAAAAAAAGAGTGAGACAAAAAGGTAAAAACTTGCAAATGCACTTGAAAGGAAATAACAAGAAAGAAATATAATTGTGAAATATTCCAAATTTCTAACTACAGCCTTAGACGTATATTTCTCTTTGCGTCTCACTCGTCTCACCTAACTTTAACACTTGCACCGTTCAAAAATGTACGAAAATACTGCTGAGATTAAGTACTTGCCACGAACGCTGCAACTAAATGTCGGTGCATGTTTTGAAAATATCATCACGCGCAAAAATAGGCGCAACTACCCCAAGTTGCGCTAATCCCCCTTGCGCCCCTTTTGAAAATTTCGTCCCTGAGCATTACTTATTCATTACCTGTTAACGATATAAATTGAAATACCCTGGGTGGAGTGTTTAAAAGATCATATTATGATCGCTAACTGCAAAATCATTGGCTTATTATTAAAGTAACTTAGTAACGATAAACAACTAACCAATGTTTCTGTAGAAATCAAAGATTGTAATTTTACGATCTTTTGAGAATGTAAGCCCTGGGATAAACATTGGAGTAAAGTTTTTTTGCTGGGCAAAGAATTCTGTCTCGAAGACAGGGCAGGGAGTAGCAACTATCAATAGCTTTCAAGGTCTTCATAAAAGATGGGGGTTTCAAAAATCAGCAACAAAGTGACTTTGTTGTTTAGGCACAATCACAGATATAGATACTAGTATTACTAAATCTAGATAATGCTAGGAAATGGATGGAGTTGGGACCACAGTGCTGATAAGTCGGATGCAGTTTGCATTTTTCCCCATTGAGTTGTCAGCAAAGAACAACAATTTTATTGTTCAACAAACAACAAGCTGCCAATTTTGCTGATAACTCTATCAGGAGAATGGTGGGAAATTTAATATTTACACAGAAAGTATACAACTTCATAACTTAATATGGTGCATTACTATCTGGTGACAACATTATAACGTTGTATCCACCCGTTTGGGCACAATCGCAAGGCTGTTGAATGTCCTATAAGGTTGTCTCAGGCGGAATCTTTTTAACTCATTCTGTTTTCCAAATTACGGATTTCAGATTGTCATAGCTATACTGATTTTACATGGTGTGAGATATTCATAGCTGTGGATTCCATACTTTGTGGTTCTAAATTCTACAAATTTAGCTCCGTTTAAAAAAATTAAATTAAAAATTAAAAATTTGATCTTACGACAACTTTATAAGAGAATTATTATGGTTACATCCGCCTTTGTACGCTCCCCGATGTAACAACATAATATGATAATTAAATTTTTTTAAATTCGCATTAGCTTTCAATGTCATAATCGTCGCCGTTCTTCAATATATTTTATTAATGGAAGTAACCGAAATAAATTTTTTTTCAAGGAGGCTGCCGCCCCCTTGACCCCCGCAGACTGCTAGCCATCAGTGTTTTAATGGGAATCAATCAATTTAGCATTATGTACATTATTAGTACACCATTGTAATCAAAAGTTGCAATTTTCACTACCTGAAAACGAAAGTAGGAATATGAACATTGAAAACCCTTGGTTTGTTCTCCTATTAAATGTTACAAGGAATTTATTGTACTAGAAAATCAATTGTCAGATTTGTTAGTTGTTACTATGGATAATGGGGAAAGAGAGTACTTTGCAATGTAAAAATTGCTCAGAGCTATTGTGCTTCCATCGCCCCGTGTACTCCAATGTAAAGCGCAGATAAACAACTTTTATTTTCGGTATTTTGACGATAACTCGAAAACGTCTCAACCGATTTGGCTGAAAAGTTGAAGCACACTAGAGGAGACCTATAATTATGGGTTTGTTCATATATGTACCGATGAAAAATGAAAACTCGGACTTCCTGTTGCTGCCATAACATTTCAAAGTCTGCCCGAATGCATACAGAGTGAAACTCTGCACATCTAAACCAAGCAAGGTTAAAAAAAAAATTAAATTAATTCTCTTAAAAAGGAATAAAATAGCGCAAATTGTACACTGTAACTAAGAAAATCGAATTTTAGTGACCAAACAAAGTCAAAATCGATTCTTCGGGTTGCTACGGCTAAAGTTGACCCCTGACAGATCTAGAAACCTGAGTACGCACACATTCGAAGAATTATCTACCGATTTTGATTCTACACTTTTTGCCGAGAAGTTGCTAGTTTCTGAGGAATCCGTTCTCAAAGATTTTGGAGGGGGGGTTAAATGCATACATCGGTTGAAAACCGATCACTGAGCAGGAGCGTCAGTGCTCAGTACGTTTCCCCGATTAATAAAAAAACGGCAAAACCGTAAAAAAAAGAGTGAGACAAAGTGGAAAAATACTTGTAAATGCACTTAAAAGGAAATAACAGGGAATACATAAAATTATGAAATATTTTAGAATATTTCCAAATAATACTTTAGACGTGTTTTTCTCTTTGGTGCTCACTCGAAGCATTTCCGTAAATTAAATACAAGGTTTTTCGATTGCAAGGAAACCACATCACTATTACCAGGTGATGGCGTACTAATACGGTTTCTTGTTTTGTATAAAGTTCTTAATGACTTTAAATGTTAAGTCCTTTTGGGGGTACAGGTGGCGCTTTGCTATTTAAAATTGGTTTCCACCTGCCAGTTTTATGTCTGCAATTGTCTGCAAAGTTGCTGTAGCCTTAATTTTTAACTAGTCTTTTTACCCGTTCTACGAACGGAAAGAATAGCAGAAATTAGCAATCCGATAAGGTGAAGACTACCATAATTAGCCATCACAAAAAGTTGAAGTAAGCGTAATTATCAATCAGAAAACTTTGAGTAATCCCGAGAGTAAAGCAGAGCATAAACATTAGTGCAATGAATTTAATAAACTCAACACCTTTATTAGCAATCCAGAATTGTATAAGTAGCCATTTAGCAATCAAAATTTAGTTTACATAACCCTAGGAGTAAAAGAACATAGGTGTTCATTTATTTATTGGTGCAATTCAGAGAATATCAGCTTAATTTAGTTTGCAGCTTAAGAATTTAGATAAGCCTTTAATTTTTGTGATAGCCATTTCGCATTAATGAAATTTGATTGAATGTAAGGTGAAGTAGGTGAATTAAAATGGCGTATATATGAAATGGAACAAATAAGTTTAGATGAATTTGGGTTAACTGACAATTTAAATGAAATTACATGTTAGGTTTAATAACTTAATTAAATCATTACATATTAATGCATTTCGTCATATGCTTTTGCACATTTTCTTGGCTTGTGTACACTTTCTGGCAAAATGAGCAAGTGAAAGAAATTGACTTTTCGTGCACTGTTTTGATGTGCCGGCTTAAATTGGTACTTCGAGCAAACGCTAAGTCACAAAAAGAGCAAACAAAAGTTTTAGCTTGTTTGCCAATAGTTTTCATTCTGTTTAAATTTTCAGAAGCGAGGTCCCATTTTTTTTCTTTCTCTAGCAGTCTTTTCTCTCTCTTAATTATCTCCGCCTCTTTTAATGCTATAGTCTTTTCTCTTTTCTCGAAGCAGGCACACTCTGCGCATTTTTGTAATGCAACACTTAATGTTGATGCGTATATAACAATTAAGTTATGATTTTCCCGAATTCTCTTAGTGAATTCGTCTAGGGTATGATTTATGCAAAATAATGCAATCTGGTTATTATTGCTCTGACAAAAGATAGGAATTATTCCCCAATTGTCGCAAGCTTCAGCAGGAAGTTTTCGCCAAGAGATTCGGAAACCGAATGCCTTCTCTGGTCCCTTTTCCCCTCTATTTATACTCCCAGAAAACCAGTGTCGTGTGCAAAACCCCAAAGGGTAGCACACGTCACTAACCTTTCTAGAAATATCCAGAGAAGACCAGTTTCCCTGCTATTTTCGTTATATGTATAACTGAGTACTGACATTTCCTAATGCAATTGATACTCGTGCAGGTCTCATTGCCTTTTTTTCTTGCTGTAATTTTCTTGCATTTTGTCGAAAAGATGTTGACCAGTCAAGGTTTCCCGTATTGCCGTCTATAAATTTGGGTATTTTTGGCAAATGAGAAATGTTCGGCAATGTGGGATAAAGTTCAAGATACTTGTGCTTGCCAGCAGAACCACTCTTGACATCAGAATTACTTTTGTCAGGAAAACTACTTTTTACGTCAGCACTCTTCTTCAGGTGAGAACTCTTCCTCAGGTCAGAACTAATCTTCAGGACAGAACTCTTCTTCAAGTCGGAACTCTTCTTCAGGTGAGAACTCTTCTTCAGGTCAGAACTCTTCCTCAGGTCAGAACTAATCTTCAGGTGTGAACTCTTCTTCAGGTCAGAACTCTAGTTTAGGTCAGAACTCTTCTTCAGGTGAGAACTCTTCTTCGCGTCAGAACTCTTCAAGTCAGAAATCTTCGCGTCAGAACTCTTCAAGTCAGAAATCTTCACATCAGAACTCTTCTTGGCGTCAGACCTCTTCACGTCAGAAATCTTCACGTCAGAAATCTTCACGTCAGAAATCTTCACGTCAGAAATCTTCACGTCAGAAATCTTCACGTCAGAAATCTTCACGTCAGAAATCTTCACGTCAGAAATCTTCACGTCAGAAATCTTCACGTCAGAAATCTTCACGTCAGAAATCTTTACGTCAGAAATCTTTACGTCAGAAATCTTTACGTCAGAAATCTTTACGTCAGAAATCTTCACGTCAGAACTCTTCATGTAAGAAATCTTCACGTCGGAACTCTTCACGTCAGAACTCTTCACGTCAGAACTCTTCACGTCAGAACTCTTCACGTCAGAACTCTTCACGTCAGAACTCTTCACGTCAGAACTCTTCACGTCAGAACTCTTCACGTCAGAACTCTTCACGTCAGAACTCTTCACGTCAGAACTCTTCACGTCAGAACTCTTCACGTCAGAACTCTTCACGTCAGAACTCTTCACGTCAGAACTCTTCACGTCAGAACTCTTCACGTCAGAACTCTTCACGTCAGGACTCTTGACGTCAGAACTCTTCACGTCTTCTCTTCAAGTTAATGGAGTCTAATGGAGTAAATGGAGTCTAATGGAGTTAATTGAGTTTAATGGAGTTAATGGAGTCAAATAGAATTAATGGAGTCCAAAGGAGTCTAATAGAATTAATGGAGTCCAATGGAGTCTAATAAAATTAATGGAGTCCAATGGAGTCTAATAAAATTAATGGAGTCCAATGGAGTGTAATAGAGCTAATGGAGTCCAATGGAGTCTAATGGAGTCCAATGGAGTTTAATGGTGTCCAATGGAGTCTAATGGAGTCCAATGGAGTCTAATGGAGTCCAATGGAGTCTAATGGAGTCCAATGGAGTCTAATGGAGTCCAATGGAGTCTAATGGAGTCCAATGGAGTCTAATGGAGTCCAATGGAGTCTAATGGAGTCCAATGGAGTCTAATGGAGTCCAATGGAGTCCAATGGAGTCTAATAGAGTCCAATGGAGTCTAATGGAGTCCAATGGAGTCTAATGGAGTCCAATGGAGTCTAATGGAGTCCAATGGAGTCTAATGGAGTCCAATGGAGTCTAATGGAGTCCAATGGAGTCTAATGGAGTCCAATGGAGTCTAATGGAGTCCAATGGAGTCTAATGGAGTCCAATGGAGTCCAATGGAGTGTAATGTTAGTACATAACTTTCGCAAAATGTGGCCACCTTACTGGGGGTCCATTTATTTTAGGGAGGAAAATCAATTTGTGGAGATCTTGTTGTGAAACCGGTGAGTAGGCGACAGGCAATACATTCCATTTTTGATTATTATAAAATTTTGGTTCCTTGCTGAGGCTGCAAACAAATTATTGAAACACCTTAGTTTGATTATTAGCTGTATTATATTGCCATCTGTGAAGATAGGTTAAATCCTGATATTCTAATATGTATTCTGTAATCTATCTATACTTGGATGGGCGGAGTTCGAGTTCGAGGATTCTCTCGTGCTGACTTGAATAAACTAGACTTGTAGAGTAACTCGCTCCCGATTCTACCCGACAATTCATTCCTTACCCGCTTATTCGCATCTCGGTTAGGACCTCATACCGCTCAGTTAACACATGGTGGCCTGTGTTAAAAGTATATAAAGTCAAACCTCACCTGTTTGTCCTCTTTAGGCACGAAAAAGTTGATTTCCTGTGACGACCACACCTTCCTATTCCTTAAACATGAGTACTCCTGCTACAATAGTCCGATGCCCAGAAAACTTTAATTTTTCCTGTCCCAGTGACTGGCCCAAGTGGATTCGAAGATTCAGAAGATTTCACAGTGCGTCAGGTCTTGCTACCAAGAAGGACGAAGAAAAAGTCAACTCGTTAATTTACTTGATGTGCGACCAAGCTGATGAAATATTTCCAACTCTAGGACTATCAGAAGAAGACGGCAAGAAATTCGAAGAGGTAATCAAAGCATTCGAAAACCCTTTCATTATTCGAAGAAACATTGTTAACGAACGAGCAAAGTTTAACCGCCAAATTCAGGAAGAAGGAGAATCAACAGACCACTTCATAACGGCTCTCTACGGACTGGCAGAACAATGTCAATTCGGAACTCTACGAGATGAATTGAAGACTATCGCTGGAAAACAAGTCAACTCCATAGTGAAATAAAATGCTTGGTAACTACGGGGCACTCTAGTTAGTAACTGTGTCCATTGAATAGGTTGACCTCAAGGAGTCTAAACTGCTGGCATGGCGTTTCTTTGGGTTTACAAGGGGGGTCAAATTCAGATTTCCATGTAGTCGATTTTGATATAAGAGAGCAGTTCGGAAATAATAATTTGTCATTAGTAGAGACCAGGTTGGTCTCCAAGGTAACATGGCTGTGTAAGGAGGTTCAAAAATCTTCATAATAGGTTACTGGACGATTTTGCACATTGACATACGCTACGGGGCTGGAATTCTCAAAAAATCGTAAAATTGCGATCGTTGATTTCTGCAAAATCACTGGTTAGTTTTTATCGTTACTAAGTTACTATAAAAATTAGCCAATTATTTTGAAGAATTTAACGATCGTAATTTTACAATTTTTTGAGAATTCCAGCCCGGGATGTTAGTTTATCTATATCTATGGACATAGGCTACGGGAAAAGGACTATTCAAGGAGTTTCTTGGCTGCCTCGTTACGGTCCCGTAGCCTACTTTGCAGACCCAGTGTAAAAAGGTTCCAATCCTTACCACCTGTATACTCATCATAAGGAATGTCCCTGATTTCCAATGATAGCAGGTACTATTAAATCGGACAAGAGCCCTATTATTTTACCTTCTCTTCATCAAGCCAACTCAACTTTTAATTCAATAGTACGTGCTATCATTGGAAATCAGGGTTAGAATTCTCAAAAGATTGCAAAATTACGATCGTTGATTTCTGAAAAATCATTGGCTAATTTTCATAGTAACTTAGTAACGATATAAAGATAACCAATGATTTCGCAGAAATCAACAATAGTGATTTTACAGTCTTTTGAAAATTGCAGTCCAAGTACATTCGTTCCAATTTAGCTCCGGTAGACTCTTTTACTAAACGGAGTCGAGAGAAATAGGAGTAACTATTTTAAACTCTATTGTCTCTTCTAATGACAAACAATTTCCGAACTGCTGTCTTATATGAAAATCGACTGCGTGGAAATCTGAATTTGACCCCCTTGTAAACTCAAAGAAACGTCATGCCAGCAATTTAAACTCCTTGGGGTCAACCTATTCAATGGACAGAACTACCAACTAGAGTGACCCGTAGTTACCAAGCATTTTATTTCGCTATGGAGTTGACTTGTCTTCCCGCGATTGTCTTCAATTAATTCGTGACAGAATTGTCGTAGGTGTCACAGAACGGAAGCTATCAGAAAAGCTCCAGCTGGACGATGCTTTAACTCTCGAAAATTCTTCCCTACCTTATTAGAAACAAAATCGCCATAGTAATAGTTCAGTTACGTTGGTAAGCACCTAATTTCTGCAGTTACATATGCCACAAATTGGGTGCAGAATAGAAGGATAACAGTCAGTCAGTGAGTCAGTCAGTGTGTGCACCTTGTTAGCCAGGCCAACCCCGTTGGTATGGCGATTCAAATTGCCTTGGGTATTACATCATAACCTACTACTATAGGTAGCTTGCTCTCAACATAGCCGTCCGTATCCTCTGATTTTACATGTAAAGCATAATTATTTAATTATGTTGCACGTTTAACATGCAACTTCCTACTCGAAATACCCATATTTTCAAAGATTTTGGAAACCGAGAAAACATCACTTCAAGGGTACTACTTCAAAATAGCCGACAAAGCAAGAATATTCCCTTTGGAGTACTTAAGTACTCGTTGAATTTGCCAGGTATATAATTTGAGCGCACTAAATATAAAAGTGTGACATGCAGCGCCATCACAACAAAATCGTGTTGACTCTCTTTAGAACCCATACGGACGGCTATGTTGAGAGCAAGGTACTAGGTACCTAACGTAGCAGGCTATGATTACATTCAGATAGACAGAAAATTCATTAAGTAGAGGACAATAAATAACGAACCTCAATCAGGAGTAAGTAAGGGACGAAATTTTCAAAAGGGGCGCAAGGGGGATTAGCGCCACTTGCGGTAATTGCGCTTATTTTTCCGCGTGATGATATTTTCAAAACATGCACCGACATTTAGTTGCACACTGTGGATTGGGTCTGTGAATAGAATTATTTATTATGGAAATAGTGATTTCAGTGGAATACAACAGAAAACCATATAAAAATTCAAGATTTGGAGGTTTTTCTCGGAAAAGTTTTTTTATTTGGGTGTAACCCCCCTCTGGGGGTAACTTCGCCCCCTTATGGTGGAAAATTCTGAAACCGATATCAGACCTTCCTCACCACTACTGGAGCTTAAGTCCTGAGTTTCGTTGCGGAATTCAACACACTTTTTGAGTTATAGCATTTTGAAGCCAAAAAATTGTCGTTTTATAACCCTCTTTGAAACCTGATAACTCAGAAATGGGAAAACATTTTTCATCGTTCATATTTTTATAAAATATTAGGCATATAAGTACATATGGTGGTGTTGCTAACTCGGCGTAGACAGAGCTAATTTGGAAGATATACCACTCCAAACTTTAGGTAGCAATGGGTAAAATTTTTCAGCCGATGCCTTTTTATCAGGTAGCCGAAGTACCCGCTAACTTTGTAACTCATATCTTATGAGTTTATATGACGACGTTTTGTTAATTTAGAATTTGCAATTTGAAAATTTTGAACTAATTTGGAACTTTAAAAATTCGAAAATTTGAAAATTTGCAATGATTTGAAAAATTTTGCCAAGAATTGGCAATGAAATACGTTGACAATTATCCATGGTATTACATGCCGGTCAAGGCATGTAAGATTCTTATTCACGGCCAATATATTGCTTCTGCTGCGAATTTGCGAAATTAGTTAGGGGGTACTTCGGCTACCTGATAAAAAGGCATCGGCTGAAAAAACTTTGCAATGTAAAAATTGCTGAGGGACGAAATTTTATTTTATTTTTTTACATTGGAGTACACGGGGCGATGGAAGCACAATAGCTCTGGGACGAAATTTTCAAAAGGGGGCGCAAGGGGGATTAGCGCAACTTGGGGTAGTTGCGCCTATTTTTGCGCGTGATGATATTTTCAAAAGATGCACCTACATTTAGTTGCAGCGTTCGTGGCAAGTACTTAATCTCAGCAGTATTTTCGTACATTTTTGAACGGTGCAAGTGTTAAAGTTAGGTTGCAACTTTACCCGACCAAGTGATCGGCCGCAAGTATGGGGAGCAGTGGTATCCTCACGTAAGAGAATAGCGGTGCTAAAATGGTACGAAAATACCGTTTGGTGCAAATGAAGTTGCAAATACCATAACTACCAAGGCAATTTGAATCGTCATGCCAACGGGGTTGGCCTGGCTAACAAGGTGCAGACATGGCCCTGTTATCCTCCTTTTCTGCACCCAATTTGTGGCATATTTAACTGCAGAAATTGGGTGAATTATTGAAAAAAATTGAAATTCTTATTATGAAAAGACAATAAGTCGGAATAGTTAGTGGCGAATAGCGGCTCGGTAGTTATTGTAAATCGAAGGGTTTCTATTCCTCCTTGCCAATTCCTTATTGACGGGATCAGTAAAAGTGGCACTGTGTAAAATGAGTGGAGTGAATAGCCCATTGAGAAATATGCTGTAGTAGAATTCATTCATTCATTCATTCATTCATTTGGATTGTTGCTACAGTTACAACAACAAGTTGTAGGGAATGCTTATATCTCTGTTATACTCTGCCAACAATAAAATGCAAATCTGGTGAAGTGGAGGACCATTGTTGTCCATCGAGTCAGCCAGACTGCACTCCGTTGCAGTCTCTCAGCCACAACGCACACCTCCAGCCTCCGCTCCAAACGTAGCACAGCTATAATAATATAGATAGCGGACAATGACGATAGTGGACGTTATCAGTGAGTCGTGAGTCTTTTGCACAACAAACAACAACAACAAAGTCTGACTGCAAGATGGGTGTTGCATAGCGTTGCACTGTTAATCAGTCTGCAAGTCGTGAACAATAAAGTTGAACCAAAAGCTGTTGTTTCCAAGAAATCCGTTTCCTCCGTCCAAAATCCACAAGTGGTAATCACCATTCATTGTTTTCTGCTCCTATGTATTTATTTATTTATATTATTTAACTTGACTTTTACTCCCTCCTTCCTCTTTTTCTGTCGACTATATATAAGACTGTAAAGAAAAGCTTGGGTTGCCCCAAGGCAATTTGAATCGCCATACCAACGGGTTGGCCTGGCTAACAAGGTGCAGACATGGTCCTGCACCCACTTTGTGGCAATATTTATCTGCAGAAATTGGGTGCAAGATTATTCTTACTCGGTTAGGTGCAATTCTGAAATTTATACTTTTACTATCAGTACCAACTTAGATGAAACACGGATGCATAGAAACCAGTTATCATCAGGAAGTCCGCAAAATAACTGCAGAACCGAAATTCGGTGCAAACTAATCAGCTAACTGTCCCTGTCAATAAGGTTTTGGCAAGGAGGCATAGAAACCCTTCGCCATTTAAATAACTACCGACCCAAAATGGCGTTTTATGGAATAAGTCCAAGGATTTATATTCTGTATGGCAATCGCTTTCCAAAACAAGTAGTTTTGCTCTCTTTTCCAAAAACGTCCCTTATAACAGTCAAAACCCCCTATGTAAAATTTTCTATCCGATCCTCCTTGTAAAACGTAAGAGAAAACCACTGCATAAGACATAAAATATAAATAAACAAATATTGCTAATGACCATTTTGGTTCGTCAAATGGTTGCCTCGGTTACTCCTCGGCTGCGTTTAATCATGAGAGTCCACTAGAGTGTTTTGTTCAGAAATTTAGGAATATTTATAAGGGACATTTCCTGTAGGTATACATTGGCAACGGGGCCATTTCCTGTACGTATACATTGGCAACGGGGACATTTTGTCCCTTATAAATATTCCTAAATTTCTGAACAAAACACTCTAGTGGACTCTCCTGATTAAACGCAGCCGAGGAGTAACCGAGGCAACCATTTGAAACTCCTTGGGACGAACTATAGGTGATGCCTTACTTTGCTTTTAAAAAGGATTCTTATTAGAGCTCGTATAGGGGATGAGTATTTCATTCATTGAATAGAATGCTTGAAAGTGTTACATGTTCATCACGTGCTGAACGCCTATTTCTTAAATGAAGCAATTCATCACCTATTTAGAGAAAATATGTAATCTAGGCACCTTGGTGGAATCCAAGCCAGATTACGTCATTAATAATGTTAATATTGTTCACTTAGGCATTTTTTTGCTACTCGCTTCCATTGTGCTTCTCCCTGTGGCTATGACAATGTGAAGACCAAGAAGCCTGTGTTTTTGTATTCCACAGAGGAGAAATGACCTAATTGGACGTAGCATTTTGGGAATCGTATTGGGAGGCTGAAATGAAGAAATATTGCCCTGACAACGTCTACTTGACCATCCTTTTAGTAAAGTAAATATGCAGTATCCATAGATACAGGCTTCTTATGTATAACGGAGGACTGGATTTAATACAGTTGATGTACGAATTAATAGCAAAAGTGAACTGACGATAGCGAGAAACTGTCAAAGACAAGATTGCATTTTTTGGAGTGGAGGGACGTGAAAAGTCCACTCACAATTAGAGATGAACTCATCTCCTATATAGCGTTGACGTACTCACTCACCTATACAGCAACTAATATAATACTTTATTCTTCTTTATCCTCACGCTGCTAAATCAACACTTTCAACTCTAATAATGTTTCTGAAACGTTTAGGAAAACATGCCTTTATAAGAGTTAATAGGAACACATTATCTTGTGTGTAGTAATAAGGCAGGGCACAAGCGACCAAAAAGATGAATGAGTAATGAATATTAGTATACGAGCATCTCGCACTCGGACAACTTGCAACTCGGCCAATTCTAGTCAAATACTAAGAAAAGAAAACCTTTAAGGTTGTCAAGTTTGCTACACTGCAGATAGTATTTCTAGGCATTGCTAATAGGAATTAGTGTTCGGACCGTTTCGTTTAGAAAAACGAAAAACGCGTTTATTTCGTTTCGTTTCGTTTCGTTTTTGCCTAAAAAACGAAACGATTTTTTCAAAAACGAAACGAAAACGAAACGGTTTTTTGAGAAACGAAACGAAACGAAACGAATTTTTGAGAAACGAAACGAAACGAAAAAACCGCGTTTTTTTCGTTTTGTAGCATATGAAGAAAATCATAATAAATTTGGCCTCACAATTCCCAGCAAAGTATCCCGACCGACTGCAATCGCTGTACAGTCGTTTGCATTCATTTCATTGCAATTTGCAGATGAAATTGTTTCAATATGTTTTAGGTTTCTAGTTACACTTGTCATTATATTTTGTAGTAATTGCGATTATCTTTGCATAGCATCTATTTTCTTATCAATTGCGATTACTCCTATTTGAGGATGGTGGAATATTCGAGTATTTTAAAAAATTACTTGAGTTAATATACAATAATCAAAGATCACTCAAATAGTCAATCATCAACAGACATTACAGACAGCCAAATTATTGAAATTAGTTTAAGTATAATGATTAACAAATTATTTGGCTATGCCCAGTTTTAATTATTAATTAAATTTAGATATGCCCTTAATAAAATTATATATAACTTAGCTGTTCTAGGGAACGTCCATATATTACGTGTGCAGTTTAGGGGGGGGAGGGGGTACCTGAAAGTGTTACGCGGTGTTACGGTGGGGGGAGGGGGGGTCAAAAGTTTTGTTACGTAACCAAATTTTTACCCGTTTTTCATAGAAAATTTTGCTATAAATTTTTCATTAAAACTACAATTGTCCGTCATGATTGGATTTCTTCACACCATGTGGCAACGCCGCGAAGCGGCGTTGACACAGGGTGTGAAGAAATCCAATCACTAGGACAATTACGACTAAACGCGCACGTTTCGACTGCACTTTTGTGCTTCGTTCTCGCTTCGCTCGAACTACGCTAAACCATCAACGTACAGTGTTAACAAATAGTGCAGTGAAACATGCTGTTTAATCAACAATTGTCACCAATCGTAGTAGTAGCTTTATCGTTTCACGGTTTATAATAAATAAATGTTGTTGAAAACACAAAATGATACTATCTATCACTTTTATATGTTATCGGAAGAGAAAAGAAATTCCATATATCAAAGCAATTTTGAAAATGCTTTTGAGGGCTAAAATTAAATTTTAAAATATTATTTAAAATTCGAAAAATCGTAAAATATTTCAATGTATATTTTCTCAAAACTGGCAAAATATTTTTTATATTACTGTTGATGATAATTTTTAAAATGGCTAATTTGATGTCTCAAAAAACTTATTAACTAGTTTAAATAGCATAGCTGAAAATTTACTTCAAAACGTGAACTAACCAAATCTGAGAGGTTGAACAAATTATGCCCCCAAGAGGCAAATGTGACATGCAATTGTACAAAAGTACACAATGGCTTAACCGAGTAAAAGAAAAAAATTCATGATAATAATAATGTTTTCCATAAAGTCTGAATTAGGCTGACCATACCGTACTACGCAGCTTGCAACAATAGTTAGACACAATTTATTACCTGTTTTAATAAGGTTTATATTAACGTTTAAAATTATTTAATAATTTATGCAATTAGCAGCTTTGCGTGATTTAATAATACTATTAAACAGTGATACTGCTATACTTTATGTAGGCTTTCAAAAAATCTATAAAAAGTTTTTGGTGTTACGTAATATTAGGGGAGGGGGGTCAGCTCTGTGTTACGGTGGTGTTACGGAGGTGGGGGGAGGGGGTCCAAAAAATGGAAATTTTGCGTTACGTAATATATGGACGTTCCCCTATGTCTTTTCTATGATCATACTATATGTCAGTCGGCCATTTTGAAAAACCGTTTTTTTCGTTTCGTTTTGCATCATTTTGAAAAACGAAACGAAACGGTCTTTGGAAAAAACGAAACGAAACGAAACGGTTTTTGGAAAAAACGAAACGAAACGAAGTTTTCGTTTCGTTTTTCAAAAATAAACGAAACGAAACGGAAAATACTAAACGAAACGAAACGGTCCGAACACTAATAGGAATGGCTGCTTTCAAATACTTGTTTCCAAATGGTTTGTATAACATTTCCAAACAATATATAAGGTGGTCCAAATTGCCATGACTACATGGCTAAAGGTTATTTGTTATAGGTAAAGGTTATAGGTTATATGTTACTTATAGTGGCGACTTGCTAAATATCGGCACGATATTTACTTCGAACGTTAATTATTTACATTAATGTCTGTCCGACCGACCGACCAAAACTCTGTGGGTGCTATCACTTGTCAATGCTTTTACACAAATAGATGAATGTTTTTTAAAACGTCAGTCGTTAACACATCTTCAAGGCTAAGGAGTCTAAACTGTTGGCATGGTGTCCTTCGCGCATAGTATAGAGGATCGAGTAGAGATTTCCACGTGGGGGATTTAGCAGGTCTATAAGGGACATTTTTGAGGTGTAAAATCCCCTACTTTCATTTATCACCATAATGTACACACATGACAACTAATTACGGAATACAGAATACGAAATAATAGAAACTGTAGTAGTTGTCATGTACATCAGGATAATAAAAAATTAGGGGATTTTTTTCCCAAAAACGTCCCTTATAGACCTGCAAAATCCCCCACGTGGAAATCTCTACTCGATCCTCCTTACTATGCGCGAAGGATTCCATGCCAACAGTTTAGACTCCTTGGTTAGACCAATCTAGGAAAACTTAAAAACAAGGGTTGTATTTCCTATTAAAAATTTTCTTATTTTTTACACGGGTAGACCTATTGGGATCCGTGCGTTGCCAAACACCTTGGATCCCCAACCGGTATATGCATTTATCACCCCTTCCAAAATCTTTAGCCACGGATATCTCACAAACTAGCAGCTTCTGGACAAAAAGTGTAGTATGAAAAAACGTAGAGAATTCTTCGAAGCAGGTTGCATTAGCTCAACAGACCTGTCCATGGTCAGGTTTAGCGGTAGCAACCGGAAGAATCGAATTGTCGTTTGTTTAGTAAAAAATTGGTTAATTTCCTTAGTTACAGTGCAACAATCAGAGTTGGGATAATCCAGATTACGGATTGAGGATTATTAATCCGATTACGGATTAATTAATCCCAATCCCTAATCCACAAATATTTATTTTTATGATTAATCCATAATCCATAATCCAATATTTTGTCAATATATAAAGTAATCCGCAATCCATAATCCGTATTTCGTCTACATAAAAATTAATCCAAAATCCCTAATCCCACTTTCAGCCGTAATCCTTCAATCGGGATTAAAATTGGGGATTAAATTTGAGGTTACTTGCTAACACCTAATAGTCGCCCAAATTCCGCTTAGTGCACACAATCTTACAATTGACAATTAGAGATCTTGGAGTATTCGAGGACATCTGCATGTAGTTTTACAACTATGTGGATTACAATGTACTCATGCACACTAAGAATAGTACATATATTGCATAAATAATTTTTACAGACGGAGTATGCGTTGGTTTATCGCTATTGTGCATGACTAAATGACTATTACACTGTAATACAAACAGTTGTAAAAATAAACGCAGATGTCCTCGGATGCTCCAAAATCCCTTAATGAGTTCATAAACCTTGCGGTCCCTTGATTGGAGAATATTTCTCCGCTCCGTATCGTATATGAATTCATAAATTTGTGAAATTGTGACCTCACTTCACTGTGATAGCCGCCATTGACAGCTACTGATTCCCTCTTTCGTCATATCCATAAGATATTAGCAAATAAATTGTATTTCCAATTCAATTTATTTATTTAAATTGCAAGGCGAAATATGCTTTATATCCATTTCAATCCACAATCACAAAATTAATCCGGATTAATCAATCCCCAATCCGCAATTCTAATCCAAGGTTTTCATAATTCTAATCCGTAATCTGTAATCCCACCCCAGAATTTAATTATTTTAATCCGTAATCCTCAATCCCAATCCAAAAATTTAATCCGTAATCCGTAATCCCAATCCCAAATTTAATAATTTTAATCCGTAATCCTCAATCCCAACCTCAAATTCAATTAATCACCCAACTCTGGCAACAATAGTGCAGAAAATGCAATAAATTGGAGTACTACCTCTTTTCACATTTCGCTGCACATTCGCTACGATGGGTCTCCTGGAATTATTAATTATTTCTGTTTCCTACAGTGCGTCCCCTTAGCCCCTCAGCAGGGGTCTAAGGGGACAAAAGAAAGTAAATTCTGCTACTAGCAAGGATTAGAATATTTGAATAAAATATTTCACTAAATTAAAATGTTAATAAAGAATTGCCAATAAGCGGCGCCACCATTGTCATTTCCTCCAGTGTCACAACTGTTGTCAATTATTGTCTACCACTTCACCCCTTCTGTTGCCACCGTTGCAATTTATTGACTGTTGCAATGGCATCCTCTCCTTATACATTTCACCCGGTATACTAGAGAGTGCACCCGACATCCTTACAGAGTGCACCCGTAATATTTCAGAGTGCACCCGACATCTTTACGAATACACCCGCAGTATTTCAGAGCGCACCCAAAATTCTTACAGAGTGCACCTGAAATCCTTACAAACTGCACCCGAAATCCTTACAGACTGCACCCGACGTTAAGTCAGAATGCGCTTGCCATCGTTTCAGGGTGCAGCAGATTTATTACAAAGTGCACCCGTATAGAGTGTGTCAACAACCTGTCAGACAACATTCGACATCTTTTCGGCAGTCCCTAACATTCAATCAGAAAATAGTAAACATTCAGTAATAAAACCCCCCTCATTAAGTCAAACAGCTCCCGACATTGTCTCAGGAAGCACTCGACATAAGCAATAGTGCAGCTGTCATTCAGTGAGAATTATTAATATACCAAGGAAAACTAAAAAATAAATAAATAGGTAAAAACCTGTAAAAAACACGGTTAGACCAAGCTAGGAAAACTTAAAAACAAGGGTTGTATTTCCTATTAAAAATTCTCTTATTTTTAACGCACTATCTCTTCGTCTACCCGGTAAACGGACAAATTGCGTTGGTAAAACTTGAAACTATAAGAAATGTGTGCAGTCTAGTCAGGTCGAAGAAGGTTTCTTGACCAAGAATATTCCCCACAATTTTCGTAACCAGTTTTGTTAAGGTAATGCTTATTCAGTTAGAAGATTTATTCTTTGTAAAATATTTATCAAATTTTAAAAGGACATGGCCAAAAAATTATTTGCAGCATAGCTGACAAACATAATTACAACCGGTTGGGGATCCAAGGTGTTTGGCAACGCCCGGATCCCAACAGGTCTACCCGTGTAAAAAAGCACGGTTAGACCAGGCCAGGAAAACTTGAAAACAAGAGTTCTAATTTCTATTAAAACTTCTCTCAATCTCATTATCTGTTCGTCGACCCGGTAAGCGGACAAATTTCGTAAAATGAACATTATTTTTTGAAAGGTAGAATCGTTTCTGCAAATCTTGGATTTGCTTTGCGGGCTTGATTTAAGTGAACGCTCATGGGAACTGATAGGCTTGTAATAAATATGGTTGCTATGAGGACGGGTGAATATTGTTGCATAGCAAGGTATGTATATTTAGATGGATGATGTGAGTGCATGAGGTAGGTGTGTCCATTTCTTGTCTTTGTCGGTCCACAATAATGTGTTGGCCCAAGCGAATAAGAATGGTCCAGACTGACTCAATGAAGAAATCATTTCGTCTTTTGCAAATGTAAGTGCCCTGAAGAGCGCGCCCAGCCGAGCCCAGAGAGAGAAGAATAAATTTGTAAATATAATTCCATTCATTCATCTGACGTCACTGCTCCATTCATCCTCACCTCGCCCACTCTTCTCTCACTCAATTGCTCCTCTCCTATCGGTGAACATGACTCACCACTAAAACGTTTCATTCACAAAATGTCTTGTACTATCTTGAGTGCATTAAATCACCTGTAATTAGAATATGAGGGAGGGACTGCCACGGCATACTAAATTCTCGTAGTAGTAATTATTATTATACATTACATCCACCTCATTTAACATCCACCGTTTCTACGAGAGGTTTCGATACTTATTGCAATACCAAGGTGAAAATATAATACCAAGAAAGAGGGGCCATGACAACTAAAAGCACCTTGTTGCAATACGATAGGGTTTTCCATTATGAAGATATTAGCAGCACTTTTACATTTATTTTATTTGGCATCATATCCATAGCGACTGTATCAAACATGAATTAATATTTTTATAATATTAATAATAATATTTTTATAATGTTCATAATGTTCCAAGTTAAAAAACCTCTCTGTATGTTCAACTTGTCTTGTCTTTTCACTCCGTCCGCCAAACACAAACAGTGTGCCATGCAATGCGTAATACCCAACTCGAGGAGCGTCATATTGACAAAATGTCCCCGAAATGACCCAAATGAAAAACTGCAGGAAATGTCCCTTATAAATATTCTCCCGATTAAACGCAGCCGAGGGAAACAGAGGCAACCGCTCCTTGACTATCTTCTTCTGTAGCAGAGATAACTTTACATAACTTTCAAGTGTAGGCTCCAAAACTTATTTTCAAATGGCCCTATAAAATTGATTATTTTTTTCATTTGTGTAGGAGAACTGCAAATACTGTGAAAACGTAGAGTTGAGCGAATTCAGGAATTTTTTGAAATATTTCGATTTGTGGACTGAAGAAGACATTGGAAAGTGAGTCATTTTTTCAATTTTGAAATGGGAAAAGTTTAAATGCAAAAGTTGTTTTGGCAATTTACACCTGTCAGGTGTCAACTTTAGCCGTCGCAACCCGAAGATTCGATTTTGAGTTTGTTTGGTCACTAAGATTCGATTTCCTTAGTTACAGTGTACAATTTGCGCTATTTTATTCCTTTTTCTTTGTACCATTTAATAGGTGAACAAACCAAGGTGTTTCAATGTTCACATTGCTAATTTTACATTCAAGTGGCAAATTTGTAACTTTTGGTGACAGTGTTGTACCATTAGTGTACACAATGCTAACTTGTCACTAGCAACAGATTATGAAAGGGGGTCAAAATTATATGCAGTGCCAAAAGTCGAAATCAGGAAACCCGCAAATAACCTTTAACTGTAAGTTAATCACCATCACCATGCTCAAGGCAATTTGAATCGTCATGCCAACGGGGTTGGCCTGGCTAACAAGGTGCAGACATGGCCCTGTTATCCTCGTTTTCTGCACCCAATTTGTGGCATATGTAACTGCAGAAATTGGGTGCAAGATTATTCTTACTTACAAGTAAAGTTACCCTTTCTTCCTCATTTTATTCATTTTTACAATTACGGTACGCATTTGGGAGGAATACACTGCACAACTTGCCATTTTGAAATTAAAAGTATAAATTTCAGAATTGTACCTAACCGAGTATGAATAATCTTGCACCCAATGTGCCTAAAGTAACAGAGATATTAATTAGATACTAAATAATATTTCTGTTCCTATAGGCACATTGCTTGCACCCAATTTCTGCAGTTACATATGCCACAAATTGGGTGCAGAAAATGAGGATAACAGGGCCATGTCTGCACCTTGTTAGCCAGGCCAACCCCGTTGGTATGGCGATTCAAATTGCCTTGACCATGCTAATATTTTAAGTCCACATCCATGACTAAATATAGTGCTAAATTTTATGAACTATTACAGACTAGTTTACTACCTTTAAGGTTCATTCAGAGCGTTTAGTCAAGAGATGTCGATATGAAATTCGCCGAAAAGGAAATAATAATTTTTCTAGAGAGCACAAAACGATGGGATCTTATTTCAGTACTTGAGAGAAAGCGTAGATGTAAGACAAACAATACATAAGGGGTACTTAAGGCTGAGTCTACACATTTACATTGCAAATCTAAATTCCATATAACTCAAAAATTTGACCGAATTTTAATTAGGTGTGGTTACTTTGAAATTTTCCAACTCCTTACCGAGGGACCATAGGGCTTCAAAATTTAAACTACCTTAAAATATAACTTTTATTCCAATTTGAAAAGTTGAAATCACAAAAATTTGTTCCTATCCTTATAACATGGTGAGACAGATAAAACATGGTAGTTATTGTAATTGAAGACATATTTTCGAAAAACAAAGGCTGTGGTCCCTACATATTTTTGTCCTCTTTTCGAATTTCTAAGTCATGATCCTCCAAAGGTTCAAAAAATCCTTAAACATGGATTTTTGAAAATTACATTGAAAATCGAAGCCAATGAGGATTATTACTCAATGACTTTGGGATTTCGAGGAAACCTGAAACAAGTCTTAATTGTACAGAATATGGTGGAATGAAATGAGTAAATAAATAAAGCATACACAGCTGCTTTTTGTTTACTATTTTTTCAATTGTGGTAGACACACGCTTTATGATTATCTTTCATTCAAGGTCATTTCTTCATCACAGAATTTAGAATAAGCTCTCTAGGTATAGACTCAGCCTTAACTTATTATGTATGTATGTTAACGGTAAATCGAGAAATCAGGCAATTTCCAAATTGCCAAGGCAAATTGAGAAATTTGCACTGCGGTGTGGTTTCTGTGGTCAACTTTGAAGAAGACAAGATTCAAGAGAATTGCAGAAAATTCCAAGAAAGTTGAAAATTCAACCTTGTTTGATTGTTATGAAAAATTCACGAAAAATCCCTCATTTAAAATAGAATGTCGCTGTGAAAATAGTTTTTCACAAAACTTTCTTTTTCCGGCCGTGAAAAATCCGAATCACCAAAGCTGGGCAAATTTTTCGACTTTTTCTCTTTGCTGAATTATTTGATTCACTTATTTTTACCGATTTTGATGGAAACTTGGATTTCAATGTAACTTTGTACGAGCTTTCGATTGGTGTACACAGTTTTGCTGTGCTACTTCTGGTTCTTCCGCTATAGGAGGTACCTTAGTTTTTCGTCACGGTGTCCATGTTAGCGGCAAATCGGGAAATCAGGCAATTTCAAAAATACCTTGGCAAATTGAGAAATTTGCACTGCGTTTTGGTTTCTGTGGTCAATTTTGAAGAAGACAAATTAGCAGGCCATTGTAGTAGACCCGTTGCGTTAAAAATATTTAATAGATTTTAGCGAAAGATGAATTTGATATGGTGCAGTAAAATACTTCAGTTTTCAAAATAAACTTGTTTTTTAGTTTTCCTGGCACTTCATAAAGGTTTCCCCGATTAATTTTTCCAGTTTTTAAGAGTGAGACCCGCAGTGCACTTGGAAACGAAAGAAAATTCACTCTGTATGCATTCGGGCAGGCTTTCGAAAATGTTCGCCAGTAACAGCAAGCCACAGTTTTCAGAAATTTAGTATTCTTTGCCCACCAATAAAATTTTGCTCTCCCAATGTTTCTCCAATATAAATTTCTTGCTCTTAACTAGATTAAACAAAAAAGTGATTCAGCCTTCGGTTGAATTTCTTAAACTTTAAAAACTTAAAACGCAAAAATAATTCAAAACGGCAAAACCGTAAGAAAAAGAGTGAGACAAAATGGAAAAATACTTCTAAATGCACTTAAAAGGAAATAACAGGGAATACATAAAATTATGATATATTTTAGAATATTTCCAACTGATACTTTAGACGTGGTTTTCTCTTTGGGGCTCACTCGAAGCGATTGACGTAAATGCACGGTGTCTGGGTGTCTCCAAGGTTTCCTGACTGCTATGAAGGTGGTGAAGTTTGGAACCCTTTTAATAATGGGTCTGCAAAATAAACTACCAGGCCGTAACGAGGCAACCATAAGAAACACCTTGAATAGTTTGTCTCCAGCACCGTCTCCAAGCCCATTATGAAGATTTTTGAACTTACTTATTACAGAACCTTAGAGACTACTTAATACCTTTGCAACACCCATATTTTAATTACTTCACTTCTAAAAATCAATCAGTTAAAAACTGGACAAAAATAATCGGGGAAACCCTTATAAAAAAGTGCCAGTAAAACTATACAACAAGAAGTTTATTTTGAAAGCTAAAGTGTTTTGTAGTGCCATTTTAAAATCTTTTACTAAATTCGATTATATATTTTGAACGAAATTTATTAAATATTTTTAATGCATTTTCTTCTGTTTCCCCGTTATGCAGACAAAGAGCTAATACCAAGGTGTTTCTAGGGTTACGCTATAGATTTAGAGGTGGTGAAGATTGGCGTTCTTCGGCACTGCGTCTGCAAAATAGGCTACCGGACTGTAACGTGGCAACCAAGAACCCCTTCGATCGTTTTCCTTCTGAACCGTCCCGTGGTCTTAAAGTCCGTAGAAAATTCTAAATCTTCATTTACTGCTTACGCAGTCATATTACCGTGGAGGCGTGGAGACCACCACGAGCTTTTTAAGTGACGACTGCCTGTAGTAATGTTGTAGTATTGTATTGTAAAAGGTAACTCGAGTTATTCTGGCAATTAACCTACAAGGTGCTGACATGCTGAAAATGTAATATTGAAGCAGACCTAACATATACCGAATTTCCCATGACAGATACCTCGACTTGAGTGCAACATTTGTATTTTATCGGTCTTATGGGCTAGAAAAGTAGGCTAATCAAATTAGTATTTTACTTATCTGCTTAATATATTTTAATTACTGACTAAATTCATTACTTTGAGAAATGTAGATATTGTTTATGGCACATAACATGACCACTACAGAGAACCCAAAAATGTGGGGGAAAGTGAATAAGGGTTATTAATAGATTACGAAAACAACGTGGTGAAAACAGCGTGGTACATTTATTTTCAACATGAGGGAAGTAAATGTAAAACTCCATAATCCCTTCACTATTTGTATTGAAGAATACATAGGTATCAGGTTGGTACTGTGGCACTTGGTTGCTATATTAATTTTTAAAAATCCTTGCACTTTGTCTTTTGTCCGCATAACGGGGAAACAGGAGAAAAGCGTTCAAAATATATAATCGAATTTAGTAAAAGATTTTAAAATGGCACTACAAAACACTTTAGCTTTCAAAATAAACTTCTTGTTGTATAGTTTTACTGGCACTTTTTTATAAGGGTTTCCCCGATTATTTTTGTCCAGTTTTTAACTGATTGATTTTATTTTATAGTTTTACTGTAAATATTTTAGAACGGTAATTATTATGCGAATTTAGTCGCAAAAAGCTGGCATTTGTTTGTAAAAGTTTGGATTTATTCCTAAAATTTTAATTCTCTCAAAAAAGTTTATATTTATTTGAATTTGCATTTCAAAATGTTTGATTTATGCGAAAAAGTTTAATTTGTTCGCAAAATATTTGAATACATAATTTAAATGACGGTTAATGCGGTTTACTATTGAGAAAGCAACGGGCAGCAGATTAAATGCCGTTGTTGATTAAAATAAAAATTTTCGTCACCTGTATATTATGGTTTTAAAAGCAATATTGAAGCACTTGGTTTGAGTAGTAGCTGTATTGATTGCTATCTTGTATAAAATACTCTAAATGGCCTAAATGGGCTCAATGTTTGACGTTCTTCAAATTTTTTTATTTAAGGTAATAGCAGAATGAAATTGCTTTTTCAAGGGGGCTGCCGCCCCCTTGGACCCCCGCAGACTGTTAGCCGTCATTGTTGTAAAGGCAATTAGTCGATTCAGCATAATGTACACTAACATTGTAACCAAAACTTGCAATTTTTACCACCTAAATATAACAGTAGCAATATGAACATTAAAACACCTTGGCTTGTTCACCTATTAAATGGTATAAAGGAAAAGGAATAAAATAGCTCAAATTGTACACTGTAACTAAGGAAATCGAATTTTAGTGACCAAACAAACTCAAATTCGATTCTTCGGGTTGCTACCGCTAAAGTTGACACCTGACAGGTCTAGAAACCTGATTCCGCACACCTTCGAAGAATTATCTACCGATTTCAATTCTACACTTTTTGCCCAGAAATTACTAGTTTCTGAGGAATCGGTGGGCAAAGGTTTTGGAGGGGGGGTTAAATGCATACATCGGTTGAAAACCGATCACTGAGCAGTAGCGTCAGCGTTCAGTACGTTTCCCCGATTAAAAATTAAGCAATAAAAATGTATTGAAATGTTCATTTAGGAAGGAGGTATTTTTAAAGTTCAGCATCGAACAGAATACCAGTTTAAGGTTGTATTAAGCATAAAAGTTGCTTTAGTCTTACTACACTGTCCTTCAGTGAGCTAAACAAATTTACGAAATTTGGTGGGTTGCCTGACAAATACTGGCTTCAAATTCGCCAAATTTGAAGGGAGAGTGAATTTCCATTTTGCTTACCTCCGGGAAAAGCCAACCTTATAAAGCTTAATGCTTATAATTAAGGCTACAGCAACTTTGCACACGTTTGCAGCCATAAAATAAAAACGGCAAAACCGTAAAAAAGAGTGAGACAAAATGGAAATATACTTGTAAACGCACTTAAAAGGAAATAACAAGACATACATAAAATTATGAAATATTTTAGAATATTTCCAACTAATACTTTAGACGTGTTTTTCTCTTTGGTGCTCACTCGAAGCATTTCCGTAAATTAAATCCACATTTCTTCCCATTGCAGAGGATCCACATCACTATTACCAGGTGATGGCGTACTAATATGGTTTCTTGTTTTTTTTAAAGTTTTTAAACCTTAAATCAAGGTACTTTTAGTTGTCATGGTCCCTCTTTTTGAGGTACAGGTGGCGCTTTGTTATTTCAAACCGGTTTCTAGCTGCCAGTTTTGATGTCTGCAAAGTTGCTGTAGCCTTAGTTGCAAGCCTTATGCTCTATAAGGTTGGCTTTTCCCGGAAGTAAGCAAAATAGAAATTCACTCTCCCTTCAAATTCAGCCAGCCAATGTCGTCTCTATATCGGGTAACCCTTCAAATTTCTAATTTGTTTAGCTCACTGAAGGACTACCCTTATAAAGTAGGACTAAAGCAATTCTGTTTCAATTCTGTTGGCATTCTGTTCGATGATGAACTTTAAGCATACCTCCTTTCTAAAGGATCATTTCAATACATTTTTATTGCTTAATTTTAGAAGGGAAGTAATTAAAATATGGGTGTTGCAAAGGTATTAAGAAGTCTCTAAGGTTCTGTAAGAAGTAAGAAGGTGGTGAAGATTCAAAAATTTTCATAATAGGCTTGGAGACGGTGCAGGAGACAAACTATTCAAGGTGTTTCTTATGGTTGCCTAGTTAGGGCCCGGTAGTCTGTTTTGCAGACCCACTATAAAATGGTTCCAAACTTCACCACCTCCATAGCAGTCAGTAACCTTAGAGAATCCCTGCATTTACGTCAATTGCTTCGAGTGAGCCCCAAAGAGAAAAACACGTCTAAAATTATAATTGGAAATATTTTAAAATATTTCATAATTTTATGTATTCCTTGTTATTTCCTTTTAAGTGCGTTTACAAGTATTTTTCCACTTTGTCTCACTCTTTTTATTACGGTTTTGCCGTTTTTATTTTTAAGTTTTTAAAGTTTAAGAAATTCAACCGAAGGCTGAATCACTTTTTTGTTTAATCTAGTTAAGAGCAAGAAATTTATATTGGAGAAACATTAGGAGAGTAAAATGAAATCTACCCTACGGACCAGGGTCAACCCGACATCGCATGTTACATAGGAAAGACAATTTACATTGGAAAGACACGCCATAACACATGTAACTAGGGTAACAAATGATATTCAAAGTAAAATTAATTTAATTCTCCGTGTCTTTCTAATGTAAATTGTCTTTCCTATGTAAAAGGCGATGTCGGGTTGACTCTGGTCCTTACATAAAAGGACAATTGAAGGGTTTAGAACTAAAAGTGCCGCTTCTTAAATTAAAAAAAATTTATATCAAAATAAAATATAATTTTGGGGAGCATTCAGAAATAATTTTCACAGAATCGTATCTTGGTAACTTAAAGAAAAACATTTTTATTCAACAGAAACATTTTCATTCGATAGAAGCTATTTTATTGAATACTTTCAAAGCAAGAAACACAACTTGACATAAGTTCTGTACCTCTACGGAGATTATGAAGGCGACATTGTGCATTGTTATGAATGTGTTATAGAGTTGTAAAATATTTTGTCGGGAGGTACATAAAATGATTGCATTAAAGTATGTAAATTATTAAATTTTGTTAGAGTTACGGGAATATAATCAGTATACGCTTGAGGTGCCTGTTGAAGTATTTCGCTAACTCTAGTTACATCAACATTTCGCTTAAACAAGGGATATTCCGTGAAAATAGAACCATCATGACAGCTATTGCTAACACTCATTGTATTATTAGAAAATCGGATTTCTTTAAATTTGCTAATGCCGTCAGCAGGGCGTAACAGTGGATCAAGAGTTTGTTTAAAGTTGAAAATGCGAGCAATTGGAGTTCCGTCATCTTGCAGGTCGTCGGTTACAGGGTGCTGACCGTAAATTATTTGAAATGGATTTGAGGGTCTGGCTTCTCTTAAAATTCTTACCCATTGAGATGGGAAATAAATTTTATCTGATTTTCATTTTATCTTCTCAACGAGTGCAAAATCCGAGTCAATTTGCATGCGACTGTGTCCGGGGACGGGAAAGACCAAGATTATGGAATCAAATCGACTAGGGCATAATGAGTGAAGATAAGCTAGCAAATATCGATTCTTGTTCTGTCCCCAGCAATTGTCAGCGAAAAGGTGTAAAGTCTTTATAGTTTCCGGAACAAAGTGTTCAATAAAATACTTTACTAAACTGACCACTTCGTTACTGCCTTTTCGGCCGAAATGCTCACTGTACGTGAACATTTGACAGTCTCCGCTCTTTAAGTTATGCACACCAAAGGTTGTAGATCCATAGTTGGCTCAAGAAAAACTCTTTTCAAGTATTTGTTACAGGGCATGCTAAATTTTTATTTTCATGCGTGGATGCTCCATCTTCAAATTATTAAGTAACTCAAGCCAATTTTATGATAAATAAGTGAAATTCAGATGTAGTTTTCTATGTTATTGCAATCAGGAAAATTTATGTCGTTTCAAAAATACCGCGAAATTATTTCTGAAATATCCCTAGAAAATATAAATATTTCCCTAACTACCCATGGTAATTTAAGAAGCGGCACTTTTAGTTCTAAACCCTTCAATTGGCAAAAGGTGAGCTTTGAGAAGCAAACTCAGCATATTGAGAATGAAATATTCTGCCATGCTGGAAAATTGAACATATTTTAAAATAGTCTATCCATGGAGAATTACGCTGAATTAATGAAAGGCACTGAGGAGTAGCACTGGGCTGTAGTCAATGCCTAAAAGGTATGGGCACTGACGATTCGGTTCAGGGTATTACTGAGGGTTCAGGTACAGGGTGGGCTGGGCGCCCTCCGCCTCACGGTGGGTGAATGAGAGAAACGCGCTGTGAAATGACAAGTGAATGGGATGGTGGTGTTGGGGAAACGACAGAAAGTGAAAATTATTTGTGAAAAATAATGGTAAAATTACATATTTTTTCGAAAATGATTTTTTGTTTCCGACAAAATACGCAAAAATTATAAAGAAATATAAATTATAATAATAATAATTATAATATAAATTATAATAATAATAATTATAATATAAATTATAATAATAATAATTATAATATAAATTATAATAATAATAATTATAATATAAATTATAATAATAATAATTATAATATAAATTATAATAATAATAATTATAATATAAATTATAATAATTATAATTATAATACAAATTATAATAATAATAATTATAATATAAATTATAATAATAATAATTATAATATAAATTATAATAGTAATAATTATAATATAAATTATAATAGTAATAATTATAATATAAATTATAATAATAATAATTATAATATAAATTATAATAATAATAATTATAATATAAATTATAATAATAATAATTATAATATAAATTATAATAATAATAATTATAATATAAATTATAATAATAATAATTATAATATAAATTATAATAATAATAATTATAATATAAATAATAATAATAATAATAATATAAATTATAATAATAATAATAATAATATAAATTATAATAATAATAATTATAATATAAATTATAATAATTATAAATTATATTATAAAGTGTGGATGCGTGTGACTGTAGATAATATAAAAGTTGTCTTTGAATTGATTTACAGAGAGTATGATTGGAAGGTTATTGTTGGTGGTTGCTGTGGCGATACTGGGAAGGACTGCATTTGGGAATGAGGGCGGTGGGTGGGTGACGCGTCCGCGACCAGCGAAGGACTATTCGACGGGGACCAAGTTGGAGGAAGCAGTTGGGAGGAAGTATGACCCGGAGTACTTTGACCTGAAAGCCCTGCGCAGGAAACTAGGAAAGAACTTTGACCCGGCAGTGATGAGCATCCGGACGCCCTCTGACTTGGCCCTCAACCCCAACGGAACAGTCTCGTTCCCCTTCAAGAGGAATAAGAAGGGACGACTCGTGCCCGTCGGAAATGTGAGAAATGTCTGTTGCCATGGTTACTCCTTTTCTTTCTTCTTGGTCGCAATTCATTTCCATTTGCAGATCCCCAAGTCCATTCGGAAGCTGCACTACGGGTCGCTGGGAATGCCGGACGGGACCAAGCTGCGCACGCGCCTCAGTGCCAAGCTGAGGAGGAAGTTGGCGCAGTTCTTGTGGGCCTACACCGCCTGTCCTGTCTACCACAAGTGGAGGGACCTCGGCTCCCGCTTCTGGCCCCGCTGGCTCAACGAAGGTCACTGCCACACTCAACGCTCCTGCTCCATCCCCCCCGGAATGACCTGCACCCCCAGTCAATTCCAATACAAGGTCAACAACACCAACTATTACTACTACTACTATAACAAGGACAACTTATCCTAAATGCATAAGTTTCGAAAATAATTGGCATCCTTAGCAACCTATAAATAAATTATAAATGAATAAATTGACGGGTCCAGAATTACAAGTAACAGTTACACATTTATTCCATGGCAACAAAAATTAAACATTAATGTTAGGGAAGTTTCATATTATATTGTCACATCAATTTTGCAGAATTTGCAAATAAATTGATGTGGCAATTAATATATGAAACTTCCCTAAAATTAATGTTTAATTTTTGTTGCCATGGAATAAATCTGTACTATCAGTACCAACTTAGATGAAACACGGATGCATAGAAACCAGTTATCATCAGGAAGTCCGCAAAATAACTGCAGAACCAAAATTCGGTGCAAACTAATCAGCTAACTGTCCCTGTCAATAAGGTTTTGGCAAGGAGGCATAGAAACCCTTCGCCATTTAAATAACTACCGACCCAAAATGCGTAACCAATTATATGAAAAGGTAAGTAAGCTGATTATAGTCCATTTTTTTTATCTGCGAATTTATTTTTTAAAGGGTTATCTGAAATGCCATTTCTGTAACCAAGGGGTAAATAATAGTAAAAATTGGAAATATCAGCAAAATTTCTAGTTAAATATAGGGTTACTAGGGGAGAAAACTGTTTTTCTGCAATTGTTTTTCAATTTAAGGTTTCATAACGATTAACATGGGAAGGATAGGGAAAAAATTCGCAGATAAAAAAAATGGACTATAGTTTGCACCGAATTTCGGTTCTGCAGTTATTTTGCGGACTTCCTGATGATAACTGGTTTCTATGCATCCGTGTTTCATCTAAGTTGGTACTGATAGTAACTGTTACTTGTAATTCTGGACCCGTCAATTGTAATTAGTTGGCATTGCAGGTACTGCTGCGGTGGTACTGCAAGGACTGGGACAAGGCGAAGGAGTGTGGGTGGATCCAGGTGCGCCACCCCGTGGTGACTGCTTGCGCCTGCGACTGCAACGGCGCCCACAAGAGGGAAGGCGACGACGACGACGACGACGACGGGCAAGACTGAAAGTGGAATGTGATAGTGATGTGTTTGTGTTGTTTGAGGAAGGCTACAGAGAGGCTCTCAGCCCCGACGGCTACACTGTTGGGCTTTTTATATCGTATTACTCACAAGAGGCTATTCATACTTATAAGTTCATATTTTTACATTTATCTTATCAATACATTGCTACCATGCAGCGAGTAGTTGCCTCGCTTTAATTAACGGAGCCGAGGGGAAACCGAGGCAACTTCTATTATACTCGGTACATACCAAGGAGTCTAAACTGTTGGCATGGTGTCCTTCGCGCGTAGTAAGGAGGATCAACTAGAGATTTCCACGTGGGGGATTTTGCAGGTCTATGAGGGACGTTTTTGGAAAAAAATCCCCTACTTTCATTTATCACCATGATGTACACACATGACAACCAATTACGGAATACAGAATACGAAATAATAAAAACTGTAGTAGTTGTCATGTACATGAGGATAATAAATAAAATTAGGGGATTTTTTCCCCAAAAACGTCCCTTATAGACCTGCAAAATCCCCCACGTGGAAATACTTGATCCTCCTTACTACGCGCGAAGGACACCGACAGTTTAGACTCCTTGGTACATACCTACATACATCATCTTTACATTGCCAACCAACACCCGTATGGGAGACACCAAGGTGCGTACACCACTGTCTTTCACTAAACTTGTCCACTCCGACAATTCAGCAACTTTTTGGTAAATATTACTAATATCTAGCAGCCAGTTCTTTGGCAGATACTCTCAGTACAAGTTTCAAATAGCAGAGGCTAATCTCCTGGGGAGAAGGAAAAGGTAAAAGCATTTGTCCTTTTTGGTATGTTTGGTGGGATCCGGGCATTTGCAAACACTTTGGATCCCCAACCGGTTTCATCTGTGTTGGCCCACATAACCAAAAGTCGGGCCAGGTACGTTCCAGTAGCGTGCACCCGTCCTAACATGAGTACGTACCAAGAAGCCTGAATGGGTCAAGTTTCTATTGGAAACTTGATGTTTATTTTTACTAAGGAGAGGAGAAATCGCACATTTTACATTACAAGAGCGATGAAATCTATTGGGACGTTTTGGGAATCGTATTGGGACGCTGATAAAGAAAGATGACCCGGTATCCCTGACTACGTAACACTAAGGACGGTCTCCTAGGTACATAAATCGGATGTACCTGGTCCGAAGTGGTTATGTGGGGGTGTGTGTTCAAATTCTGACAACAACAGGAAGCAAAAATTTCGTGAAGCACAAGAGATGATGGAACCCAAGAGACTATATTATATAGCGAGCAGTAGGACAAAATTAACATACAATAATAATAATAATTGTAAATAATCAAAAAGACTGTTAACAATGCATAGCATTTTAGTGTGACAAGGAGACAGCTTTAAAAAGTTGGTTTGTCCTTTTAAATGCCTGTATCGAAAACCTTTGGCTATTCTACGGCTCTACCACATTAGTAAACTATTGAATATTAAGAATAGTCCCAAGGAGTATAAAATAATCCTCCAAAATATTGTACTTTTGTACTAATAATTTCGAAGTGCTCATGGCTACGAATCAGTAATGAGGGTCCAAATTATCTATAATCCCGACAGTACGCAATTAGGAAACCCGTTAAGGGTTCCCTGTAGATACTGTTTTTCAATTGAAATGAGTCAATTTTGATAATGGACTATCAAATTGCATTGAAAAACTGAAAATGCACAAACTATCTGCAAAGTAACATTTCTGCACATGTAAATATTCAACAACTGGTAAATATTGCTAAAAAAAACTATAATCATACCCAAAGCAAGTAAAATTACTATGGTTATTAATTATTCTTATAAATTGGTGCTAGTTGGGGCCATTTACACGGGCAGGTATAAAATAAACCATGGGGACACAGTGACATTTGTAACCCTTTCCTTCAGTCCCGTCCCGTTCCTACAAAGGTACCCATTTACATTGCGTCGTTCCCAGAGCCTATTATGAAGATTTTTCATTTGTCACCACTTTATAAGAATAATTAATTACCATAGTAATTTTACTCGCTTTGATCATACCCACAAAGTTGCTGACTTCGATTGTCGACATTAGTTACGAGTTTTCAATAAAAAGTGCCTTAAAAAACAATGAAAATTTAAATTTACATTGAAAATTCGGTATCCATGACAGAGTCGGAGACATAAATCTCACAGGGCTGCGATGGTTTTTTTTAAAGATGGCTTATTTTTGAAACTGGTAAAAAATATCAAAAATCGAAGTCAATACTTTTGTAGCCCTGATTCCGGAGCATTTTTAGCAATGCTTACATGTGCAGAAAAGTTACATTGCAGAAAGTCTGGGCATTTTGAATTAGGCAGATTTTCAATGTAATTTGGTAGTCAATTTTGATTATACAATCCCTTCAGGCCCTCCTTAAATGAAAAAAGGATTGCATAGGAGTACAAAATACAGGAAAAGAAATATAGAAATGAGCAAGAAGCCTAAATGGGTCAAGTTTCTATTGGAAACTTGATTTTGATTTTACTAAGGAGAGGAGAAATGGCATGATTTTGATGAATTCTATTGGGACGCAGTAAACCGAATTCTACTGGGGGTAAGCCAAGTAGACGTAGGCATTTATTTAAGAAGAAAACGTATGTGCAGATATATTAGTGTTTAGTATATATTAGAGATACGATATTAGAGAGTTAGTCAGAGATACGGGGTCATCTTTCTTCATCAGCGTCCCAATACGATTCACAGAACGTCCCAATAGATTTCATCGCTCTTCTAATGTAAAATGTGTCATTTCTTCTCTCCTTAGTAAAATAATAATTCAAGCTTCTTGGAAATGAGTGGTTGGTTTTTAAACGATAAAAGTTTGCGTATTTAAGGTTAAGAAAACAATGCCTATGAATAGTTGAGGTCAGCTGGTGTAAACAAAGCAAATGACAGTTACAAATATTTCATCTGTCTGTATGTAAAAATGGTCAAAGTGAATAAAATGAAGTGAAGAATCCTATCCAAATAGATTTATTTTGTGTTCCAGAATTTCGGTTTCCCTCCAATTGACGTTGTTCATGTTTACAATAAACACTAGTATTGAGCAAATAATCTCCTTTTTACGTTTAACCAATGTGCTTCAAAAAAGGAGAAGTTGCCCCCAGCAACTTCCCCTCGCCTGCCTACCAGGTGTTGACTTACCCAAAATAACAAGAAATTGTCACCCAGTTGGGGATTCAAGTTGGGTGCGGAATTCTCCATGAAGAACTGGGTGACAATTTCCTGTTATTTTGGGTTAGTCAACACCTGGTAGGCAGGCGAGGGGAAGTTGCTGGGGGCAACTTCTCCTTTTTTGAAGCACATTGCGTTATGGTTTAACATTATGTATGTGCTTATAGGGTAAAGAATTCTTATGTTGGTTTTTGTTGTATAATATATTTTGATTATTGCCGTAATTTAAGTATCTCTTGTTTATTTTGTGTGCTAAATGTGTTATGGCTTCTCTCTTGAGTTGAAATAAAATATATTCTTATCTTGTACTAGGCCACAAAATATTATTCCTTTTCGGTGCATTTTTTATCTATATCTAACTGAATATTTAGCACTATTAAGTAACTTAAAAATGAGTTATCATTTAACGGGTTTCCTACCCAGGTAAGACTTAAGACCCGACAGTGGCTGAGCTATCTCGCCAAGTTAGCGCGGGCGGGGTAGTTGGGGGCCGACAGTGGCAAAACCTTGACTGAGCAATTTGAGCCAATACAAGGCCAACGGTTTGCCAATGTTAATTAACAGTGGTATGAATTACGCTAAAAATGATGGCCCAATGCAGGGATGCAAACAAATAACCATTTAGAAATCAACAACTATAAAACAAAACAAAATACTTTATTTATAATCAATTTCACGTTATTTATTTGAAACTTCCCAAAGATAATGAATAAACTTTCATTTGTAAAATAAAATCAATCAGTTAAAAACTGGACAAAAATAATCGGGAAAACCACTATGAAGTGCCAGTAAAACTATAAAACAAGAAGTTTATTTTAAAAGCTAAAGTATTTTATTGAACCATATCAAATTCATCTTTCGCTAAAAAATTTATTAAATATTTTTAATGCATTTTCTTCTGTTTCCCCGTTATGCAGTCAAACAGCGATACCAAGGTGTTTGTAAGGTAATGTTACGGATTTAGAGGTGATGAAGCTTGGAATCTTTTAGCACTGGATCTACAAAATAGGCTACGGGACCGTAAAGAGGCTCTTCCATTAGTTTTTCTTCTGAACTGTTCCGTAGTTTATTTCAAAATCCGTAGTCTATTATGAAGATTTTAAAATCTTCGTCCCCAGCCATATACTATTGCCTTAGAGACCACTACGAGCTTTTTAAGTGACGAAAAAATACATTTTACTTGTCAGCATGCACATAGATAGCAAATGTTAAAAATTTTTATTGTCTGCTTAATATATTTCAATTACTGACAAAAGTCTTTATTTCAAGGAATGTATTTCAAGAACGTTGTTTGTGGCACACCGCATGATTATCACAGATAACCCTAAAATGTGTGGAAAGAATTACTAATAGATTACTAAAACAGGGCAGTACATTTATTTTCAACGTCACGGGAAGTAAAGCTAGAACTCCATAACTACAAATTTCACCATTTGTATTGAAGAATCTAAAGGTATCAGGAGGGGTATTCTCAATTGGCTAGCAAGGTACCCTAGCACGCAAAACCAAGGTTGCTAGGGCACTTACGAGTGTTTGTATTCTCATTCTTATTTGCTAGCTAAAGCAAAATGTAGGAACGTCTATTCAGCGCTGCTAGCGCAACCGTATTCTTATTTTCAAGATATGCAAACTCATAGCAAAAATCTCTAGCAAACTTATCGGAGATATTAGGCGACCGCAACTTTGCTACTATGACCTACTTAATTGCTCTCCCTTCTTCGTAATCGCTTATACATTATATTACTTAGGGTTTCCCATACGTTGAACAACTTGAAACTTTGAGTTCCCAATTTTATGAAATCGCAACTTCTTTGATCGTGTGTTAGGGCTGGGATCGA
>CM036940.2:45413011-45443206 GCA_020352615.2 Yoshiicerus persimilis
AAGGGAGCCAGGCATGTAGGAGCTGTCCGTTAATGAATTAAAAAGTATGAATGGTGAGAGTAGTCCTGGGTACGGAGTTATCCTACACTCACCGACAGAAAGAAGGAACAACTATATCACCATATACATATGTGTACGTCGATCCTTATGTATTTAAGAGCTTATATTCTATATTTGTATGTAATTGCAGCACGAACCAATGTGACGACCCGAAATGCGTAACTCATGGGGAAGAGGAAGGTGAAATCACGGAATTACCACCCGCAAAACGTCGTAAAGTGGAATAATTGTGATTATAATATAGTTATTATGCTTATGTAGTAAATATAGTTAATATGATTATGCTAATGTAGTAAATATAGTTATGATGATTATGCTTATGTAGTAAATATAGTAAATATAGTTAATATGATTATGGTTATGTAGTAAATATGAATATGCTTCTTTAGGAAATATGATGATTATGTAGTAAACCATTATGTATTAAATAAAAAAGAGTTAAAAGTAATTATAATGCTGCTATTTTTATTGCTACATCATTTACTACTTCATTATAATGCTCAAAATTCAGAAAAATCCAAAGTCCGGCTTGCCACGGACTTTCTTTTCGCGGGGCCCGCTCCCTTGGAGGGGGTTGCCGGAGAATTTGGAGGCTGCATTAAAATTAGTCACAAATATAAACATACATAATCGTAAAAAATATGAATGCCATGCAGTTGTTTACCGCAATGCACACCGGTGACGTTTGGGTTGAAGCCTCTGCCGGAGAATTAGGCGGCTGTAAACATAATATACATATAAAATATCTATTAAGATTTCATTAACACCAAGACTTACCGCAACCGGTGACGTCTGTGTTGCTGCAACCTCCGACGACGGCTTTCGCCCCCACTTCCTCCTCCAGTCGGCTCCGTCTTCGTCGTAGTCTGATTCCACCGCCACCGGAATAGCAGGCCACGGCTGGCACCCGTCGTCCGACCCGTACATCAAATCTTCCTTTGGTTTAGGAAGAGGAATGTCTAACTTCGGCCACTCGTATTCCTCCGAGTCGCTCCCCTTATAGTCCACAACCTTCGATGGTTTCACGTCTGGTACGTTGTCCGACTCCGATGATGATGATGAGCACGCTACCGATGAATCTGACGACGGTACCAGTCCGTCAATCTGGACCATTAGCCTTATGTCCTCGATTGTGGGTAACAGCTCATCCTTGAAAACCGGCTTTGATGGACCCTGTTGCTCTACCTTTTCAGGTGTTTCCTCAAGTTGAGTAATATCTAATTCGGGCCATTCTGTCTCCGAATCAGTCGTCGGCTTTGCAGTCTCCTCTTCTGACGAGACATCAATCACCTCCCGAGTCTCCTCTGCCGTATCTGTTTCTGATGACTTTTTCTCCTGTTTTATGTCCACAAGGTCCGGTAAGTTGTCGGATGATGAGGAATCTGATGATGACACCAATTTTTTCACCTCTCCAGTTATTTCAACGTCTGTAATGCCTACAAATGGCATTGTTAGACTGGATGAATGCTTGGATGGATCTGGCGAGGCCATTGTTTTCGCAAAAGTTTTCTCTAGCTTAAAGTCATCGTCGAGGTCTGGCAAATCATCGGAAGAAGACGAATCCCGTTCCTCCATCACATCTCTTCGTTCTTGTGTTAAGTTAAAAAACGTTGCTCGGGGCTCAAAGTCTGAATCTGAATCGGACGGTGGAAGTGGCTTCGAACGCTTCCTGCATGGTCCGGGGGTGGGTGGACGCGGCGGTCTTGAGGGTCCCGGTTTTTGGTCGTCTAGCCTCCACTTAATCTTTATGTAGTTCTCCAACTTTGAAACCCTCGTCTTCAGCTGGTCGCGTTCACTACGTGTATTTAGAAATTGTATTTACATTTACTTTATGCATAATAGTATAACTTACTAGGTGAGAACTTGGATCTGGACATCTTTCTTATTAGTTATAATACAGTCTCCACACGCTGTATTGTTGCCGTAGACGTAAAGAATGCAAGTTTTACTTTTAGTAAGCCAGGTCCAGTTGCAGTATGTACAAGTCCATTTATTCTTTTCCAGCACCCGCGCTTCCTCCGAAGCGGTGTCTTCTTCTGGTCTGTAAATCGAAAATAAAATCAATATTTACAAAATTAAATGTAAAAAAATAGATTTACCTTATTTTCTCTGCTTTCACTTTGCAGTCCGTGCAAAATTGTTCCAACGTCCACATTAAAACATGAATCACCGAATGTAATCCAGGGATCCAATCGAAATTGCATCCATGGCATTGCCATCGATCACGGTCAAAAGCTAGTATTTTAGCAGTCTTTCCCATTTTTCTTCTTAATTAAAAACTTAAAGATGCTCTCATTATAACTGCACTAACTCCTCCTTCTTTTAACCTACGTTGAACTTAATCACTTTTGTTACATTCATTGAACAACATGCACATAAGTATTCATCTAAAACGCACTCGCGACAAGATAGCAATCTTCCACAGCAACAGTTAAAAAATTCCGTTTCTCTTATTGCACAGTATACACAAGGTTTCACTAAATCTCCTGTCCTTGGACGAAGGTTATTGATTTCATCAAACGCGCACTGCTTATCATATAAAGTATGAATACCCAACTTATCAGTTATCCCAGGCAAATATAAATTAATCTTGAGGTCGCAGTACCAACAGTTTGCTGACCCGGGTTCTGCACACGAAGGAAAAAATCCTTGCTTTGATAAGTTGGTTATATTCTCATATTTCATATGATTGTTTTTTATAAATTCAGCATACCTAGTCTCTAACTCTTTCATTGATTCTGTCTTTGGTCCGGAGAACCTCAAAGATATTGAATTAGAAAACATTATGAAAAAACTCTGCATACACCTGTTATAGGAGCATTGCATAAATCGCAGTTGGGGCGATCAAAGACGCAATTTCTGCAGCAGCATATGCAATTGCAGTTAAACATTAACGTTGCTTCGTCACCACATCTCTTACATATATATGGGCTGATAACTTTACTTTCTTTCATAGACACAACAATATTAAACGCGCACCTTTTACCGTAAAACAAATGCCAAGTATCTGGTTTGGTATCTGTTTTTGTCACCTTTAAATTACAATAATAACAACAGTATCTGTTAACTTGCTTGAAAAATCCTTGCTTAATTATGTCATATTTATCTACTACATCTTCACCTTTAAATGTCCTCTTCCTAGCTAAAGCCGTTGCACGGGATGGATGTCTTGGTCCTTTTGCTTTAAAAGATACCACTGTCAACATTTTGTAACTTAATGCTAACACATTTTTGCAGTACTCCTCTTCTTGCAAAGCACTTAACAAAGGACTTAACAAAGGATCAGCGTCTCTTGTAGCCAATCGACCTGTAAAGTATAACATGCTGAAATAACATAACCTTTCATTAAGTGTATTTATTCAATATGTTATACTTTACCTAAGAATTCGCAGACGTTATAATGGTCAAACAGGCATTCCCAACTCATGGAATATCCCTCTGATGACACTCTTGCCAACCTGTCTTCCGTATTTTCATCGGCACGTAGTATTATGTGTATATGTCGCTTTCTCCAAGGTTCCAATTCTATTTGTTCTAGTGTATATGAATGCAAGTAAACAGAAACATGGTCACTGATTTTGTCGTATCTTTCAGCAACGTCTAAGCAAAGGTTCTCACAAGTAATCAACCAATTGTCACCAAAGGTGTCTTTCAATACTTCTTCATCAGGATGAATATCACTTATAACAATATGAACCGCGCTGCCGTTATACGGAAACATTATATGTATATTTTCATGACACTAACTATTTCTCCGCGACATAATCCGCATCGTATCTGCATACAACAACAACTACTGCAACTAACCAGGTGTCCACAAAGCATATTCGCGTAACAAGCGTCTCTCTCGTGGCAAAGCTTACAAGGGTTTAAAGGATTAACTTCTTCAGGCTCCGGTTTTAAATTTTTGACTTTATGCTTATTGACTCTTATATAAGTACATGCAGGGTTGTGCAATATATGTTCAAAAAATGGACAGTCATAAGTTTCCCAGTTTTCTAATTTAATTTCACAAAAGAAACACTGCACTTGATCCCGAAACCCTGTGGAATAAAATCCGGCATAAGCTAATTCCTCCGCTGTTATTTTAGAATGATTCCAATTTGCCAATGTTGCTATTCGGGATTCGACAGTAGGGTGCAAGTGTTCAGAGTTTTTACGGAGGAATGGTATTGGTTTTGGCATTTTACACAGTAGCGCAACTGTTCTCTTCAAAATCCCTTTTAGTCTTTACAAAAAAATCATCTTTTTTATGTCCGTCTTGCTGATAATGCTGGTGATGACAATTGAAACAATAAGCAAAAGCACTAATATGATATCTTCCGTCAACATTAAGATTGTAGTAACTTTCTTTCAAAATGTCTAAAGAATCTATGCTATCCGGTTCTTCCTTATTTTGTTTCAATCTCAGTTGAAGGTTAGAGTCTTCTAATTGAGTCTTTAAACAAATTTTTCCAGTCTCGCTCCAAAATTGGCAAATGTCTGGCAAAATGTATGGAACTACGGTACTATTAAAACCTATATTATGGTATCTGTTATTAAGTTCCCTTATGATATTAACTCGTGTTACACCTGTAGCAAAGTGGTAAACTTAACTCGAACAGTGCTCCAATTGTTCGGGCGTCTGGTGTATGGTTTTATTTCTTTGACCATCGCACCAAATACAATAAAATTTAACAAATACACGAGATGACCTAATACTTTCATTCACATGGCAAAACAATTGAGATTTACAGACTGCACATATACAGGTTCCTTGTAGTGCCGAGGGCATTCAATAACAACACACGTGAAAGGCATCTTGTCCCTTACTAACTCCCCATCAAGTAAACAATCTTATTTATAACGATGGCCTACATTAAAAGAGCGTACCTTAACCCTAGGTTTTCAGGCTCCTTCTCTGGCCTTTCGACCTTTATGAAAAACAGGAAGTATAAGAACAAAGAAGTCATTGAAAAGGAATTGCGGAAGTTAAGGGCCTATGCCCTCCACACCCCTGTTCGTAAAAAATTCCCTAGACGAAAGTTCATGGTTCACTTCCGCCTTCATCATTTCAAATAGACTTGTTAGATCTGTCAAAGTACGCATCAGAAAATAACGGGGTCAAGTACCTACTCACTGCTATTGATGTGTTCTCCAAAATGGCAACAGCTGTGCCCCTTAAATCTAAACAAGCAGACGAAGCGTTGCAAGCATTAAAGGTAGTAATAAAAAGGCTTGGCAAACCCCGAGAAATATTGTCAGATCAAGGTACTGAGTTTGTAAACTCTAAATTTAAGGCTTACCTTAAGACTATAGGGGTTCATCTCATTCATTCATACTCCGAGAACAAAGCAAGTGTCCTGCGAGCGATGGCACCGTACCATTCTAATGAAAATTGCTAGATACTGGACCTACAAAAACAATTTCAAATATATTGATGTACTTAACACATTTGTGAACACTTATAATCACACAATTCATAGTACTACCAAACATAGACCCATTGATGTCGATGATGACAACGAAAACGAAGTGTGGAAGAATACATTTGGTCATCTAATTAACCGTAAAAAGCAAGACCCTCGATTTAAAGTTGGAGACCCTGTCTTTATTTCCAAACTTCAAGAACCTTTTCGTAAAGGATACCTACCTGGATTCAAAGACGAAGTTTTTACCATTGGAAAAGTGTACAAGACAATACCACCTACATATCTCCTTAAAGAAAGCGAGGAAGAAATTAACCGAAAAGCTGTAGAGGACCAGGAACGAATAAAAGCAGGGAAAAAGCCTAAAAAGCAGAAAGCATCTTTAAACGAAGAACTCTTAACGCGTATATTTTACGAACAAGAGCTTTCAAAATTCATTCCATCTTAATCATGGATACTGTAAGCATCGAGTTGGCAAGTCATTTCTGTAAAAACAAATACAGACACAATAGAGGTGGGAATTTTACCAATGATCTATACAGACCCTTTGAAGGCGGGAATTATGAATGCGGATTAGCTGCGGTTCAATTCACTTCAACGTACAGAACGTTTTTCAACAGCGAAGATGATGTTTTGAGACTCATATTTGGGAAACCGAAGATAGTAAATGCAGAAATACCAAACAGCTTTCCTACAGTTCAAAATGTTGTTGATGATCTACCTGAATTACTTGCTCGGAAATCCATCTCAATTACTTTGAAGTACTCAGATGACAATCTAGTAGTACTAGACAACAAAACTCCTAGTACAAGTCTATTGATTGAAGCATGGTTGGCAAGCATTTTGGGATTCGATATAAATGAGTTTACCTTTGGAGAGCACACCGCGCCGGTTGCCAGAGACCGTTCATGGTTTACATTTACGCCCTCTACATTGAGATTCAGTCTAAGGACAATTCGAAAAGGTCGTACTGTAAAAATTGAGGAACCTGCAGAGTATGACCTGCATTCACTCATATCCTCCATTAACACAGCCCTTACAGAGAAACCAGACAATAAGCTTGTATTCTACGCAAAATCGATGCAAGTTGAAGTGGTAAACGAAAATGAAGACGGTGCAGTTCCCTTGACATTGGCATTTCATGGAAAGCTTGCCAAACTTTTTAATAGCTACAGCATAGATCTGGATGTGGGTGAATCCGAAACTTATTACCCTCAATTTGAATTAATTCATGACCGCAAAGCTCTCGTACTGGTTAACGTAATCAAAAACCAGTACTTTGGAGAACGATTCATTCCTGTTATCAAGTCTCTTGTCGTCAAAGGGTTCGACCATGAAAGGGTTGATGAAACTTACAAAAGCATTGAGTACTTCCCTTTGGCTGCAAACATCTTTGACTCCATTCAAGTACAAATACTTGATGAAGACCTAAATGAGATATCAGTCCCTCACTCAGTTAGCTACGTGAAACTACTCATTCGACCTAAACGATTATAATGGACATTCCTGTTGATAAATGGCTTGAGTGTAAGGAACCCGGTGAGCCTCATTGTTCTCGGTGTTATAATATCCTTCCATGCTCTGGCTGTTATAGATGTGACGATTGTTGGGAAAACTTTTGTGAGGGGAGACGCATGAAAGGAGACTACATCTGTGAAAGTTGCCTCTTAAATTACGACGTCAATTTGCACACCTTAAAATTGGCATGATTAACCTTTCATTTCCTCAGTCGTCATAATGGAGCAAACCGGTGAAGGTCTTGGGATGGTTCCCTCCGCATATTCTCTACCTTTCAATTCATCCATAAAAGCCACTAGAAAGAATTTATTCGTCAGAAAGAGAAAAGGCACCGGCCGGAAAACATCTCGTCGTAAAATTCAGCAAGGCGGGCGGAAAGCAGGAGGACGAAAAACACAACAAGGCGGGCGAAAAAAACGTAGACGAAGGGCACCTGAACAATTTGGCGGTAAAAAGCGAAGAAAGTTAAAGAAAAAGAAGGGTCGTAGGAAGAAGAGGAAGCATGGCTGAAGTTCATCTTGTTGAAGGCAGCCGACCAAACATCCGGTCGGAACTGGATATTTTTTCAGCCTTACCAACGGACATTGGAGTTTCCTATTCTTTTGTACAAAAGGTGTTTCCCCAATATAACTTGGCCGAACGATTTGCCGACATACAATTCCACATCATTGGAAACAGTTCATTCATTGACCTCCGTAACACCAATCTTTACATTAAAGCAAAAATCGTTACACACGATAACAAGGCTGCAGCTAAGACCGCAAAGCTCCTTACTACCAACAATATGCTTCATTCATTATTTCAAAGCGTTGATCTATCAATTAACGATTATCCAGTTACTTCGCTTTCAACTGCCTATGCCTATAAGGCTTATATTCAAACTTGTCTCGGTTATGGCAAAGATTGGAAAGAGGTCGAAGGTCCGTCTTGCGGCTACTATCAAGACACAGATCCTGCAGATGCTACTGCAACCAATGAAGGAGGTACGAGCAGAGCAGCCCTAGTAAAGGAAAGCAGCACATTTGAACTTTATGGACCTCTATTCATCGACTTGTGCATGCAAGACAGATTTATTATCAACAACTGCGATATGAAGCTTAAGCTCGCCAGAACATCGGATGATTTCTTTATATGGACTTCTGAAGCCAGAGTGCTAGAAGTAAAGTGTCCTTATAAAGTTGAGCTATTAGAAGCAACATTACATGTTCAGCGTCATGTGCTTATGCCATCCGTCTTTAATGCGGTACAGCAAAAGCTCAATAGAGAAGCCGCCAGATACCCTATATCACGAACCGAGATAAAGACATTCACCATCGCAAGTAACCTACTTACGTTCACTGCAACCAATTTAATATCTGGTCAACTACCTCAGCTGTTCATTGTTGCTATGACCGCCAGCGACGCATTTTCTGGATCACAATTCAAAAATCCGTTTGTGTTTCTCCAAAATAACTTGTCAAACATTACGGTCAACGTGGACAACGACTCCTCATTATTCAAGCAGTTGGACTTTGCCGATGGAAAATACATTACGGCGTACAACAACCTGAAACTTGCAGCGAACAATAGAAATGGCGGGAATGGATTAACCATAAAGCAATTCAAAGCCGGCTTCTTCTTTCTCGTCTTTGAACTTATATCTACAAGTGTCGGAGATTGCCTTAAACCTGAACGAAAAGGAAACTTGACCTTGCAAATGAACTTTTCAGCTGCTGTGGCAGAATCATTGACGGTGATTGTCTACTCACAATTCCAAAATAATATCTTTATTGACAATAATAGAACTGTAACCACTGACGCTCTAATATGAATACTACAGAGTTAAAAGAAAAATTGTTAGTCATAAAAAATAGATTTAAATTGGCTCATGCGGATGTAGTACCTAGAAACAAATTAAAGATTAAAGGTTTTCCTAGTATATACATTATTAACTGTTGCGACTATGGCCAGCGCGGTATACATTGGCTTGCTTTGTATGTTAAATCAAAAGAAAGAATGTACTTTTTCGATCCTTTGGGGCGCCGTCCTGACTACTACAACATCAGTCTTCCTAATGCAGTCTATGTAAACAGTCGGCAACTTCAAAGCAATGACTCTGTAATGTGTGGCGGCTTTTGTTTGTATTTCCTGTACTACTTTAACATTACAGATGGTGTTATGTATAGCTTTAGCGCCAATACACAACAAAATGAATACATTGTCACCAATTTCCTAAAGCTTTTGAAATATGTCTAATAAAATTGTAATACCATACATTTTGCTATCATTGTGTTTTCATTCGGCACCGCATCATCACCATGGGTCGCATATATAAAAAATATATTCCAAACGTAAGTATTTTGAAAACCCGTTGCATTGTACGTGTATATCGTATAGCATTTAAAGCATTTAAATATTTTTAGTACATTTGCATCGTTCCCGGTTGCAAATTCACAACCTTCACGACAGGACAGATGAGGAAGCATGCATTTATCAAGGTAAGAAAAGATTAAATTCTAAAAATAGCAGTGGCTAATTAGATTGCATTTCCGCATAGCATGAATGTCAAACCTGCGGCTTGGACTTCTACGACGTTCGCTACCATACTTGCACCGTACAACGCCGCGAGCAAATAGGATTGGGAGACCTTGACCTTCATCCCTTTTTTGAATACGCCACTGCTCATCACGACCGCCTGAAATGCTACAGGACTTTGGATGTCAAGGATACCACAGAAATGACTGTAGTTTTTGAACGCCTGCAACCTCACGTCAAAAGAATTTTAGAAAATAGTTTAGCAATTTATAAGGGGCTTAGGGTAGAATTTGTATCTTATATAACCCTTTATCAACCTCAGCACGACATATACAAAGATAGGTTTTTTAATTCACCTAGTATGGTTCTATTGCATAAAAATTTTATTGATTACATATATAAACTAGCTTTAACTCATCAACTCGCTGTCCTCGAGGTGTTCTTAGAAGAGGGAAGTGGCTGGACTGTAGTGGAGTTTAGGTGGTTTGATATAAATACAGCCAAGTACATTCCCATTAGAGCTGATGGTCACATTCCAACTCCGATTCAGTTCAGAAAGAAACAAGGTTTACTGAATATCAATAACAAAGACGAGCTTTGTTTTGCTTACTGCATCGCTGCTCGGTTTCACCCTGTACAAGGGAGAAAGCGCGACCGTGAGCGGCCCGCAAAATACAAGGGCTTCCTCCCTAATTACGATTTTAGTATGCTTAAATTCCCTGTACCTGTGAAAAACTTAACTAAATTTGAAGACGCTAACAACATTAGCGTTAATATTTATCATTATGAAGGAAAAGCTATTTTTCCTGTAGTAATTACTAAAAAGGATATAGCTAGGGATAGGCATGTTGACTTGCTTCTCGTCGAAGAGGGCGATAGTAACCATTACGTCTTAATTGAAAACTTGTCGGCATTTTTAGGAAATGACGGTTACAAGTATGACGTATGCAGATACTGCTTGTGCAAACGCACTACTGCGTCAAAGCTTACGCTGCATGAAAGAAGATGCAATCCTGATCCTGTTCCTTCGCCGGTACCATCCGTAGTATCTGATGTAATCGAGCCTGAATTGCCTGGTGAATTTGACGATTTCATTGACAATTCAGGAGCTGAATCAGGCATTGAGTATATCGAAGTCAGTGACGCTTCAGAGGCAGAAGAAGAAGACGATATTCCTGAAGATCTTGCTTATCTTAATGAAATAGGTTGGAAGCAGCCGGAAGAGGAAATTAGGGCAGACAATACCGATGATAGTTTTGTTCCTTGTCGCTTCTGCAACAATAAATTCAATAACGAATCTCCACTAGAAAGGCATGAAAAAATGTGCTCTGTCCTTAGAGGACCAGTTCTAAGATTCCCCGAGGACGGTGAAATTAGGTTTAGGAAATACGGTCAACTTCTTCCCGCAAGTTCAATAGGATTTGCAGACATTGAAGCGTTTCTTGTCAGGCAACCTCCTCAGCTAGATAGACGCGGAAACGAGCCAAACACTGTAATTCAAGACGAGCACATTGCTCAAAGCGCTGCATACGTCATAGTTTCGGAAGAAGCTATTGAAAGCTTTGCCCTTTTCGACGGAGCCAATCCTGTACAGGCTTTCTTAAGAGCTTTGCTCGACGAAGCAGATAGGTACTTGGAAAAGATTAAAGAGAACGAAGAAATGGCAATGACACCTGCAGACCATGCACGGTTTTTTATGACTACATCCTGCGACTTGTGCGGCATTGATTTCAATGACAAGAAAATGGCAAATTATCAAAAACGCTTGAAGGAGGTCCCTAAACTGAGGCATCATGCACATAGCGCGCAGACATACAAAAAGCGGCGCTACAAAGCTGGAGAGTACGTGGCTGCGTTATGCACGGCCTGTAACTTCCAGGTAGCTTTCAAAAAGGAACTGTGGGTTTTACTGCACAATTCATCTCGATACGACTTCAAACACATTGTTCAAGCTTTGGAGCCTTCCTTTTTAAAAGAAATGAAGGTAGAGGTCCTTGCCAAGTCAAAGGAACACTTTCTAAGCATAACTATAGGCGGAAAACTCCGGTTGACTGATAGTATTCAGCATTTAAAAACTTCCATAGATGTGTTAACTTCCAATCTTTTGGAAAGCGGTGTTTACAGTTTTAAATACACTACAGAATTTTTCGGGCACCTCAATGAAGCTGAATTAGAAAAGGTTATACGGAAGCAGCCTTATCCTTACACATATCTTACTCACGAGGAAGTATTGCAAGACACTTGCCTTCCACCTCGTCATTACTTTGACAATGACCTTACAAAGACACCTATTTCTGATAAAGATTTTGATCACGCGCATCTCCTATGGGATTTATTAGACTGCTCCACATTTAGAGAGTTTACTAGAAAATATCTCTGGATCGATTGTTTGCTACTAGCAGATACTTACATGAATTACAGAACAAATATGATTAATCATTTCGATCTCGATCCCACGTACTCTTTGACAGCTTCTGCATACACCTGGCAGATATTTCTATACAAATCACGCGCTAAAATTGAATATATCAGGGATATGGACATTTATCTTATGGTGCGCAATAATCTAAAAGGTGGAATTTGCACTTCAAATCAAAGATTTGCAAAATCCAACTACAAAGATCTTCCTGGGTACGATTCTACAAAACCGGAGAGCGCTCTAATGCTTCTTGACAAAAATAGCATGTATCCTACTATGATGTTACAGGAGAGGATGCCGTATGGTCGCTACAGGTGGTTATCCGAAAATGAAGTCAAGGATTTTGATTTGTCCAAATTAGGTTCCACACCTGGCATAGGCTATATTTTAGATGTGGACACTAATACAGACGACGACCCCCTGCATTTGGCTTACCATATGCTGCCTCTTATGCCTGAAAAGATTAAACTAGACGTTATCGAGTATTCCGATTATCAAAGAGATTTAATTGAGCAAATAGGGTTGAAAAACACAGATGCCGCGAAAAGACTTCTCCTGCACTTCTTTCCTAAGAAAAACTATGTAGTACATCACCAGTTGCTTAAGTACTACCTGAGCAAGTCAGTAAAGGTAACAAAGATTAACAGAATTCTCGAGTTTGCAGAATCATATTTTATGTCTGGTCACGTTCGAAATTTGCTAAACAAAAGAAGGGACGCGACATTTAAGTCAGACAAATACTTTTGGAAAATATTAGTGAATTCTCTGTTTGGAATAACTATTTTATCGCCAGAGGCGTTTGTATCACTTTTACTTTGCTTTGATGCAGAAACATGCGAAAGGTTATTAAAAAGATGCACCTACAAAACACATTATCTAATTAGAGATCGTAAAGACATGTCAGTGTTTCTAATGAAGAAGAGCATCGTTAATTACACGTCTGCGGCTCTGGTTGGTATGAGTATTTTAGATCTTAGTAAAAAATCCTTGTACAGCTTCTATTACGACGTTCTCACGCCTCATTTTAACAATAGAATCCGCTTGATTCACTGTGACACAGACGGAGTTTTAGTTAAGACAGAGGTTCCTGAAGGTAAAACAATCGTTGAAATGCTTAAAGGTATAGAGGAGCATATGGATTTTTCAAATGTGGAGCCAAGTTCCTATTTTGAGGCCTTGAGAAACCCTGCCAAAGAAGGCACTCCCGGTTTGTGGAAAATGGAATTTGAGGGGCAAAGGATTGTCGAATCAGTTTCCATTAAAATAAAACAGTACGCTGTTTTACTTGAAAACAAACAGGAAGAGTTGAAATCCAAAGGATTAAACAAGGGTGCAATGAAAAACATTAAGTATAATACATTTAAAAGGACAGCATTAAAGCGAAAGACAAAATATTGCAAAATGGCTATCATTAGATCCAACAAGCAACAGCTATTTACTATGGTAGTTAAGAAAATGGGTCTTAATGCATTCTCCGCCCACCGCTGGCTTTGCGCGGATAAAAACAATAGTAGGCCTTTTGGCTTTAATCATGCATTGAACAACCAAATAGAGGATGAAGTATATCCTAATGAGGAAGTATCTAGCGACGATGAAGACATGGTTGTTGATGAATCAGGTTCAATGTCTCATATAGATAATAATTGTTTAGTTGAGATATAGCCGTCAGTCTAAGCAAAACTGTCAAAAACAGTTCATCATGGTTATAGTAGTAGAAATTACCTTTAGTTCTAATCACATAGGAGTCATGAAGTTTCTGAGGGATACCTATCCTTATGATGTAATAAATGCATGGTGTTTGTGTTACAAGGATCCCTTAGTGGAGCCTTCGCCTTATTCTGAGCTATCTGAGTGTGTAGGGAAAATCTGTACAAAGTTTGACAACTTCATTAGACTGGACCCTGTTGTCCTCTGCTACTTTCAATATACCGAATCTGTTCTAAAACAAGTGCTGACCGATCATGAAATACGATCTGTGCAGAACCATTTCTCTCATTGGCCCATAATAGATTATCCTGAAGATCCTGAACCTGAGTTCTGGGACGATCCTGAACCGGAGATCTGTGAAGATCCTGAAGCGGAGATCTGTGAAGATCCTGAACCGGAGTTCTGTAGCGATCGAAATGAACCTCATTATTGCCTTTCATGCGGCAAGTTCGACAAAGGCTCCTTGCATCTAATGGCCAATCTGGTCTTTCTTATACACAGGAGTGAAAACATAAATTTCTGGGACGAGTTTTGTGCCGAGGCGTACGGAAGCCAGTAAGTACTTATTTTAAAGCTTTGTATTGCACCCGTTACACTACCGTCTTTATTATGTAGGAAAGTAATCGACTTTCTAGAAAACCTCTATCCTCATTTTAAGAAGAGAATTGTGAAGGATAAGGAAGGAAAGGAGAAAACAACATGGAGTTGGTCTCCACCTGTCTATGTACCAAAAGAGCAGAAATAGCGTTAGATTGATTTAAATTCATTTAGTCTCACATTAGCCATGGAGCCATTCAACGGGGCCTTAGTCTTTCCTTACTCAATTATTATTTCCGGTAGCTCAGGAAGCGGCAAGACTAATTACATAATAGAGTTAATTAAGCGAAGAAGGGAAGTGCATGCAGTAGAAATAGAAAAAATTTACTATGTCTATAGCCAATGGCAACAAATTTATTCGGATTTGAAAGATGATAAGGTCGTATTTATGAATTCCATTAGTGAAATTCAAAATATGATTGAATCAGATGACCAATCAGGCCAGCTTTCAAATTCTATTGTCATCTTTGATGATATGATGTGCTTGTTCAAAAAGCAGTATAACGATTTTCTCGTTAACTGCTTTGTGAACTATAGCCATCACTTAAATTTTTCTCTAATACTGTTCTTGCAGAACAGTTTTGCAAAAAACATGAAGGAAGTGTCCATAAATGCCAAGTATCTGTTGCTAGGCATGTACCCTAGAGACACTTCCTTTATAGGAAAGGTTGGCATGCAAATATTTCCAAAAAATTATAAGCACTTAGAGTATGCTTATGATTATTGCATGAAAACCCCATATAGCTTTCTATTAATAGACTTAGCACCCACTACACCAAAGCTTTGTAGAGTTAGAAGTAGTATATATCCGGAGGAAGCAATTGTATTTACTCCATTGTAATGGAGAAAGTCGAGCAGGAAGCAGAGTTTTTAAAACTCTTGGTGTGCAGTAAGCCTTCGGTAAGAGTAAAACTTATAAAAAACGCTAATCAGGTTCAGCTTGAAGCCATAGCTGAGTGCATGATAAACACAAACATTGAGGAGAAAGCAGTTAGGAAACATAAACGCATGCTTAAAACTTTCTCCAAGCTAAAATTTACATTAAATAAGTTAAAAAAGTTTTTTATAAAGCACCCACAAGTAGTGGTTGCTGTAGTCAGTACAATATTGGCTAAGTTACTAGAACATAGTGTAGTTGCCATCTGTAATAATGGCTAGAATGTATAAGCTTATACCTATAGCCCTTTATAATAGGGAATATAGTAATATAGCAACGACGGATGAAGAACCAGAAGATAGAATTAAAGATTTACTTAAGTACATAAGTCCTAATAAGAAGGGGAGGTGTGAGAGGTTACTTTTAAGCTTAGTTAGATATAATAAGTTTAACTGGAATTCTAAAGGTGAAATAGAGTTTAATCAGGTCTCTGCTCCTGGGTCTAATATAATAGATTTAGTACTATTTGCCACGAAAACTTTCCATGTAAAAAATACTAATGTAGTAGGTATAGAGTTATTTGTAACTGCTATTAGAGAGTCCAATGTCCCCAAAGATTTACTGTCAAACCAAATGAAAGATATGCTATCTACAATCAAGCCTGTCTGGAAGAAGTTTAACCTATAGTTCAAGGTAAGTATTACATAATTTTATCCTTGAAAATATGTATTTAAGTACGTTAACTAAATAGAATTTTTAAACATGTTGGACGACTACATGCAAATATTGGACGATTGGTAAGTGTTTTTATTCCTTGTTTATTTAACTTGTATTTTAATTTTTGTTTTTTCATAGGGTTATCTGGTACCACCTGAACGGGTCTAGGCGCTTTCCTGGCTTCCTGCGACCCCGATGGCGGTCCTACCTTCAACATTATCCCTATCCACCAGGGATGACTCTTCAGAAAAAGAAAGAGTGTGCCATCGCCCTCTTTAATCATCTAAGGTATGCACGTTTTATTACAAATGAGCTACTGTTGTTTGGAATACTTAGTACTAAGCACAGAATATTTCCAGGTGGGACTTCAACGAACGCGTCGACGGGTTGGACATTGAAAATCTTAATTTTGATTTCGAATAAAATGTTATAATTCGACCAGAATTTTGAATTGTGTTGTTATTCGCATAATGCATATATATATATATACAGTATAAGTAGTATGTAAGTGCATACAACACTCATACATACATCAATGCATATATGTAATCAGTATCAGTATTCATTTAAGCTGATAGTTGTACTTCAGGTCATAGGTCCCCTTACCATTGCGTTTCAAGTTCACTTTCAGAGCTCAGTAAGACTACACGCATTTTCTAGCATGGATCACATTGGCTACAACATGATCCTTCATAGATGGTAAACTTTTTAATTTTCATTTGTTATAATTTGATTGTAATTAAGGTTTTTATTAGGATCGTGCACTACTACATCACCAGAAGGAGTAAAGCATTTCCCTGCTTTCTAAATGCGGCTTGGCGGCAGTTTCTGTCAGAATATCCGTTTCCACCCGGAACATCCGACCAGAAACGTAGAGAGGCTGAAGTTCTGCTCTACCTTCGATTGAGGTTGTGTTTCTTTACATATGAGAGTTCGTTGTATATTTGTGTATTTATATTTTTATCATTTTGTAGGAGGGAATTCTCCAGAAGGATTCGTAGCAGTAAACGAGTCAATTTTGATTTTCTTTAAATAAATGAAAGAAAATTTTACCGAAAACTTCATTTCGTTATTTGCATATAAAGCATTGCATAGTACAGGCATGGATACTGAATTAGCATAAATACATACATATAGATATCTTATAAATGCATTCTATAGACATTTTCACAACAAAATCATAATTCGTTTACAGCAAGTAGTAGAAATACGTGTTAGCAATAATGTCTAGAAACTTCTATGTGATGATTCATTCTTTCAGACGAGAATTCAAAAGGCGAATTCGTAAGAGCAAGCCTAAGCCAATTTATCTATGAGTAGGGATAATAGTGTTGCTTACATGTATATATTATGTATATCAAATGTAGGGCTCAATACTGTCTCAAGTAGGTATCAAATTATGTCAAGCTTAGCTATTGTTTACATTACGCAGTTTGTTTACATTATCAAACAAATGCTTTGTCATTCCTCTTGTATTCATTCTCATGTCTGATTACTGAAGATCAACATCTCAAAATGAGAGCAATAGGAGCATTTTTTGTAGTGGCTTTGGCGGGAGCCGCCTGGGCTGGTTGTAGGGATTGGGACAGCTGTGGCTCGTGTCTTCAGGAACCAGGGTGCCGGTGGTTCGTCTTGCGAAGCGGAGGAAAGTGCGCACTGAAACCCGGGAGGGACAGTGTGAAGTTTGTCGTTTATGAATCAGAAAAATGCCCTAGTAAGTTTTTCAATTTGTTTTACACTTACGAGATACTGTTTAACAGTGTTATCTTTTTCAGTTACTGAAACTAAGAAACCGATGACCGACCGTGGACCCGCAACAAGATCTTCTACTACTAAACCCGTGCTAATGCAGGTTTCAACCACAAAGCCCACTCCTGCCACAGAAGCGTCCCTGGTGACTACGAGCAAGGTTACTCCGACGGCTGCGATTACAAAAGACCCATCTCCGGTGACTCTGAACAAGGTTTCTCCGACTACAGCAATTACAAAAGTGCCCTCCACTCCGAACACTTCAACTACTGTTGCTACACCTGGATTGGATACGAAACCTGCACAACGCACCACAGAGTTTACCAAAAGAAATTTGAAGCCTTTTGGTACTACAGCTTATAGTCATTCGATTACTACTGCCAGCACTCCAGTTACACCTGTCTCTGAGAACTTAACGCAAGCAGGTAAGCATCGCTATTATCAATATGGTAACCTTTGTGTTCCGCGTCTTATCTTCTTGTCTCATTGTGCGTTATTTCGTTTCAGCAATCTCAACTACATCAGCTAGCACTGCAAGCGTCGCTCCACCTATGTCATCTTTTCAAACTTCGAGTACTAGAGTCTCATCTTTCCCACCAGCATCTCTTCTTTCTAATGCGTCGAAATCAGGTTCGTCTGAAGTCTCAACTACAGCATCCACTACAAGCGTCTCACCGGCTGTCTCATCTCTTACTTCGACTACAGTCTCAACTACAGCATCTACTACTACTACAAACGTCGCACCAGTCTCGTCTCCTGCTTCGAGTACCGCGAGTCTTGCAGTCTCATCTTCTGCTGCACCGAGCCCCGCTACAATCTCATCTTTTCCAACAGAATCTTCTAATGCGCGGATATCAAGTTCGTCTCCAGTCTCAACTTTATCAACATCTACAAAAGCTTCCTATAATCATACAAGTAACATTTTGGACCACCCGACTTCATTGCATCCACCGCTCTCTGGTTACTTATCTAATGAAACAGTGTCACAAAGGTCAGTTTCTTCAGATGTTTTATATAAACAACTTAAAATGAAAGACAGTATCATATTTAAAGCAGTGTTTTATAAGAATCTTGCTAATACTATGTGCATGACATATAAGCAAACAGATAGCTACAGAAAGAATAAGAAAGTTAGTCGTAATACTAAGCGCTATCTTAATAAATGGAATAAGCTCTCCCCTGTTCGCAATGTTAGATGCAGGCAACCTGCTTTCAAGGCAACCTTGCCTAGGTTGATAAACACTTTATGTTCTACTCTGTACGGCGTGTCATGTTATTTGAATTCCGAAGATATTTCTGCCTTATCTAGGAAAAAGACATTGACATGGCATACCTTGAACCCCCTTTACAATAACAGTATTTGTAACTCTATCCAAACATTCGTCCCTGCATGCTATGAAATGAGAACCAATAACTAGTTAATACTGTTATAAGGTAATATTATACTTTGTATGTATTATACTGTGTATGCCTTATATTACTATATGCATTCATGCATTTATAAGTATTGTCCCTCCTCTTAACATGCTGTATGTATGATTTTTCATTCTGAATTCCTTTAATATAGTAATATCAAGTATTAATAAATGCATTCCCCACGTTAGATAAATATATGTAAGAGTTTCTTTATTTTGAACTCAAAATCAATGCCATGATAACAAAATCATTTCTTTTTGTTATACCTGTCCTCTTCTTCTTTCTTTTTCTTATTTTTGGCGGCGTTAGCTCTTTTCCTAGCTTTCTTCTGTTTTTTATCGGCCTCTGCGGCATCCAGTTGTTGTTGCAGCTCTTTCTTCCTTTCCGGATTGGTTTCATTGTCAACCTCCGATTGACGGTGACGCACGTTAGCCTACAAAATGAATAAATAAGTTGTAGGGTTATGTGTAACATATATATATATATATAATGAGCATATAAGAAGTGTAATACATACGGCTTTGGCTATGTCTATAGTATAATACATGAACAGTATAATATAATACCTGAGCGCGTGATGGTTGATTAGGACGTTTTTTGTAGTCGTACTTTCCCTGGAACCGAAGCTGCCCTGGATGCGGCTTGTGGCGGGGACGGTCCCTAGTCCCTTGCTGACGGTGATGGTTGGCCATCCGAGCCCTGTGAAAGAAATACATATATTATAGACAAATATTATAGACAAAGATGGTATACAACTATACTATACTACTTTACCTAAAGTCTCTGGTTTTCCAAGGGTCCATACGAGCCTTCGCCTTTCGATTCGCCTCGTCCAAGTAGGCAGCGCTGGTCTTCTTACTTGGAGGTATCTTCCATTGTGCTGTCTTCTTGTTCAGCAGTTTAGCTTCTTTGAGGACCTTACCCTCTTTTTTCGGGATGGCCCATTCGCGCCCCTCATAATTCTGTAAAAGATACAAATAACATAAGTATAAGAATATATGTAAATATGTATAAGAACAAATTAGTGCAGTTGCAATATATAATTAACGAAATGTGCATACCAGATAGGGATTTGTGGGCCTCGGTTTGCATACAGGTTTGGGCTCCTCCACTCTTTTCGGTTTAAGAAGTTCCTATAAGAAACATAAACATTTAGTTACACTGAAAATATGATATGCATAGTAAGTTATAAAAATTGAAACCTACAGAGACGAGAGCGATCCCCTCTAAGGCATTTAGTCTTTGTTTCGGATGAAACGCGTGCTCGTGCTCATTTAACCGTTCCTGTAGAAAGAAGAGCATAAAACATAATTACATAACATACATTAAACATAATGCAATTGTAATTTTGGTAATACAAACTGTATGTGTAATACTTACATGCTGTTGTCTTAACGGAGCTGAAACTTGGTATCGGGGGCGGTGTAAGGCCTTTTCAAATTCGCTCTCAATATCAAATTGTAGATTCAGTTCATCTTCATGCAATTCCACCATGTTCTTCTCATCTTCTGGTATGATAGGGTCATCCTCCTCTCCTTCCTCGGCTTCCCCGAAGACCATTTCCTCCTCCACTTCCTCTTCTATTAGGAGTACTTCTTCCTCCAGGTCGAAAACTTCGTCGTCTTCCAACTGGATGACTTCGTACTCCTCAAGATCGATGACTTCTACCTCATCATCGCTTTCACTGGAACTTTCCCTGGAAATACAATTTTCAAAATGAATAATATATTTTATGTGTATTAGTATATATGTATATTACATGTATTTATTAACATAAGTATACCTAGAGAAAGTTCTGTTCATGTATTTGGGGTCACGCGAACAACCAGGCTTTTGCTCAGAAGAACTCGGCTTCGGGTTGGAAGTACTCGGCTTCGGGTCGGAAGTATTCGGCTTCGGCTTCGGGTCGGAACAACTCGGAACAATGAATCCCCCTTCAGGCCTCCGTTCTAGGGTCCTAAATCAAAATCAAGATCAATTAGTGTCACATTACATTTAAAAGATCAACATTAGTAGGAAAAAAGGTTACCTCATATCAAGGCGATTCAGCCTAAGTGTCGGCAACGAAGAAAAATCGGGCATGACCCCGGGACAAATTGATGTTTGAGAGGGCGGCCCTGCTTGATGAGACAACAAATGGTCTCTAAGGCCACCCGGACGTGAACCGGCTTCTGGACCGTGGCAGGAACAGCTGCATAGGATTAGCGGGACCTTCCACACGACGCATCTGTAATTGAAAAACAAATTTTATTAGGAATTATAAAAGTCTCAATTTATTCTAAAAAGTTTTAATTTATTGGAAAATATTTCAATTTATTCTAAAAAGTTTAAATTTATTAGAAAAAGTTTCAATTTGCTGCAAAAAGTTTCAATTTGCTGCAAAAAGTTTCAATTTATTAGAAAAAGTTTCAATTTACTGCAAAAAGTTTCAATTTGCTGCAAAAAGTTTCAATTTGCTGCAAAAAGTTTCGATTTATTCGAAAAAGCTTCCATTTATTCAAAAATATTTCAATTTATTCTAAAAAGATTGAATTTATTCTAAAAAGATTGAATTTATTCGAAAAAGTTTGAATTTATTTGAAAAAGTTTCAATTTAGTGTAAAAGTTTAAATTTATTTGAGAAAGTGTCAATTTATTTGAAAAAGTTACAATTTATTTGAACAAGTGTCAATTTATTTGAAAAATTGTCAGTTTATTTGAAAAAGTTACAATTTATTTGAACAAGTGTCAATTTATTTGAAAAATTGTCAGTTTATTTGAAAAAGTTACAATTTATTCGAAAATGTTTCAGACAAACATACAGATAGACAATGCTATAAAGTAGTAGTACTTCCGCAACTTTTTTACATCTATTTGCTTACTGGTGAATATAGATGTACAAGTTGGCGGGTACACATCAACGGTGCTACTTTGGATTGTACCCTTGATAATCAATTTGGGAAGTGTCTGTTTGGATTGGACCCTGGATAATCAATTCGGGAAGTGTCGCTTTGGATTGGACCCTTGATAATCAATTGGGGAAGTGTTGCTTTGGATCAGACCCTTGATAATCGGTTGGGGAAGTGTTGCTTTGGATCGGACCCTTGATAATCGGTTGGGGGAAGTGTCATTTTGGATTGGACCCCTGATAATCAATTCGAGAAGTGACGCTTTGGATTGGGCACTTGATAATCAAGAGGAACCACGTTTTTTTGAAATGACAGGTATGTTCTATAGAGCAAATGATGTTTTGACATTTTGTAAAATTGAATACTGTCATTTATTCTGTTTAACACTCAGATATTCGATTTTACAAAATGCCAAAACATCATTTGCTCTACATAGTTTTCGTCAATGTGGGTATAGTATAGTAACAGAAATATTATTTAGTTACTGGAGGGGAGGGTAAAATGATTACATTTGTGGAAAATGTAATAGTGACGTCTGGAGTTGAGTACAGGGACCTGCGTGAGTTGGCGGTGGCTTGGATGAAGGATTTGGGTCTGGAGTGTCAGGACTCGGGAATAAGGGGCAAAATAGATCCCTTTGCTTCCTGTTAGCATTGACTAACGGAGAAACTTTCCTTATTCCTAATCCCTCCAAGGAGAATAAACTGTTGTCAAGGTTTTCTCATGCGTTTTACCAAGAGTATCGAATAGAGAATTCCCCTCAAGGGATTTTGAACTTGTGTATTGCCTTGTCCAATTGTTTTTGCGTCTGGGGCGTAGCAACGAGCAACATCTTCCAAGCCGAAGCCCAAATCAAATTAATCCGTGTAATGTTCATATTTTGGTCATTTACTATTTTGGAAATCTGTTTTCGCTATAATTATTGGGCAATTTCGCTTAATATTCTCAGTCAGTCCAAGAAAATTATAAGATAGGACGATTACGATTTTTCACGACTAAATTTTAAATGAAAATCACAGGAAAAATACACATCTTGACCCTCGTTGCTTTATGTCTCTAAGTGACTGAAAGCATTTGTAAAATATACAATTTTATTGGTTCCTTTTATAAATTGTCGTCGCCCTAATTCTCAAAATTGGAGTCACATTCTCATCAGTTTTCATTGTTTTCATTGTCCAGTCATTATACTAGTACAGAGCGATTCACTACAAACGTCCCATGGGACAACTCGTGTATGTGTTATAACATTGGTATTCAAATTGTCGCTTCCTGACACGACGATCAATTTCCTTATCTGTAAGTATATAATGACTGGACAAATAAAAGTGATGAACATAAGACTCCAATTTTTAGGTAGAGCGGCGACAATTTATAAAAGGAACCAATAAAATTGTATATTTTACAAATGCTTTCAGTCACTTAGAGACATAAAGCAACGAGGGTCAAGATGTGATTTTCATTTAAAATTTAGTCGTCAAAAATCGTAATCGTCCTATCCTATCATTTTCTTGGACTGACTGAGAATGCTAAGCTAAATTGCCCAATAATTATAGCGAAAACAGATTTCCAAAATAGTAAATGAGCAAAATATGAACATTACATGGATTAATTTGAATTGGGAAATTGTTTTGTGTTTTGCTGCTATGGAAGCGTTTTCTGATTTGTCACGATTTGGCAGATGTCATTTAGGAGCAAACCCATAGGTACATATTTGAGTTTGTAACAAATAATTCATGAATAAATGCGAATCAACCAATGGGATTGCTCCTAAATGACATCTACCAAATCGTGACAAATCCGAAAACGCTTCCATAGCAGCAAAACACACAAAAAACTGCCAAATAGAAATAATCTCACTGTACACGGATTAATTTGATTTGGGCTTCGGCTTGGAAGATGTTGCTCGTTGCTAGGTCCCAGACGCAAAAACAGTTGGACAAGGCAATAAGTCTGTAAGTACTATTGAATTTCAGCACAACAAACATGAATAACCATCTTTACTTATACAAGTTCAGAATCCCTTGAGGGGAATTCTCTATTCGATACTCTTGGTAAAACACATAAGAAAACCTCGACAACAGTTTATTCTTCTTGCTGCTACTACACAAACGGTGCACATATAGTTCTCCTGATTGACTGAATAAAAATTCGTGATCATGAAAACAAATCACTTGACCCATATTTAAATAAATGACGTCATTTTAGTCATTTTTTACCCTGTGAGAGATCATTAAATTGCATTATCATCCACAGGGTCTAGTCTCAAAGGGGTTGGTGATAACTATAGGTTATAGAAGTTCAAAATCCTCGAAAATTTAAAAAAAAGCTTAAACACTCTAAAGTAACATTTATTTACATGTAAATATTGCTAAAAAATACTCCGAAATCAGGACTTATGTCGCCGACTGCGTTATAGATACCAAATTTTCAATGTTAATTTGTACATCTCTGCAGATGACAATTCGAACATTGCTCCTGTCTTTTTTAAGGCACTGAAAAATCTCAAATGAAAATCGAAGTCAAAGATATTTGATTATTAGGAAGTATTAGAGTATTTGATTTGATTATATAGTATTTTTAACAATATTTACATGTGCAGAAATGTTACTTTGTAGAGAGTTTAAGCATTTTCAATTTTTCATTGCAATTTCATAGTCAATTATCAAAATTGGCTCCTCATTTCAATTGAAAACAGTATCTACAGGTAACCCTTAACTATAGCATTGAAAGCTACTTTCCTTCGTTCCCTCCCCGTACCCTCCCTCCAGTGGTACCAAATTACATTGCATATGCATCGTTCCCATAGCCTACTATTAAGAGGAGCGTTTTCCTGACGAACGCCTGACAACTGACTAAATTGAAGAATCTGAAAATTGATTTTCGAAAAGTGCTAAGGTTTTGTGAGAACAATCCTTATAAATATTTTTTTTAAATACTAGGAGGACCGCACGTATCTGTGCTCCAAATGTAAAGCGAGATTTTGTCAATTTTGCCCTTCTTGTAGGAAATATAAAATAATTTCTGAAAAAATTATTCACTGTAAAAATCGATTTGCAAAATATGTCAAGGTTTTGTGAGGACTCTACCTACAGATATATAAAAAATACCAGGAGGATCGTAAATATCTGTGCTGCAAAAGTTGAGCGAGATTTTGTCAATTTTTTTCCTTCTTGTAGGACATAAAAAATAATTTGGGAAAAATTATGGTGAAATTACATATTTTTTCACAAATGATTATATATCTCCTACAACAAGAGCAAAATTTGTTTACTTTTGTAGCAGAGATACGATCCTCCTGGTATTTTTTTAATATCTGTAGGTAGAGTTCTCAAAAAACCTTAGCATTTTTTTGCAAATCAATTTTCACAGCGAATATGATCGTCAAGAAAGCGCTTCTCTTAATAAATTAATAACCTTGTAATTAACTCGTTTTGGTTTTCTCTCATTTAAATACATTTAGCAAATAAATATTTATTCAATTAAACTTACTCTTAAGTAGTAATATACCTGTGCATCAATTTGCTAATGTTTTAGTACATTTATAGAGTGCGGTACATTACCAAATTGTCGCACCGGTATATTACCACTTAAGAGTAATTTTCAGGACTTACCTGGGGCAGTGTGATGCCATTGTCTCTGGTAAGGATGCAGGTGAGAAGGTGAGATTCCACAGGTGGTTTTTTGCAAGTATTGTAATGTATTGTATTGTACTGTGTAGTGCAAAAACGCTATGTTTGACTTTCGCGGCTTTTGTGACCGCTGGATTCGAACATCCTTGCACTACACAGTACTATACAGTACATACATTATACACAATTTGCGCAAAAAGGGAAAATTTTACTTAAATTGTTTTGATTTTGAACCTCAGTTTGGTAAAATGGAGCACATTATATGTCAACCCATTAAAATACTACTAGCAGACAGTAACTTTGTTACTGTCTGCTAGTTCGCACTTTATTATTATTATTATTATTATATTACTATTATTATTTGCAGGGTGCGAGCGATTGCTGACCTGCGAGGAGTGCCTCCGTGACCTTTGCCAATGGGCGGAGAGGATTGGCTGTCGCTTGAGGATCGGGCCTGGACAAACAGTATATTTTGCAGGAGGACCTTCGTGTCCTCCTGCTCCTCCTACGTCCTCGGAGATTGCAGCAGAAGCTGCAACAACATTGGCGGAAAACCCTACAGGTAAGGGAAATATTATTGAAATAATTTAATTTAAAAGTTTAAATTTAAAAAATTCCCTTACCTGTAGGGTACGACGTGGACTCCGGAGCCCTAGGAGCAGCTCTCACCCTGCTGGTCATTGTGGGAGCTGCTGCCATCGCCCTCGTCTTCCTGTGGAGACTCCGGAAGAGAGCTCTCCCCGTCGCGGACGTCGAGGCGGCTGCAGGAGATCCTCCCGAGCAGGACCAGGCCTGTCCCGAAGATCGCGCTGAGCCGGAAGTGGCTCCTGCACCAGCTGCGGAGGCTGAAGAACCTCCTCCGGCACCAGAAGAGGCTCTGGCACCTCCTCCAGAGCAAGAAGAGGCTGCAGAACTTCCTCCAGCACCTGAGGAGGCCCAGGCACCTCCAGAAGACGAAGAGGCTCCAGCACTGGCAGAAGATCCAGCGGATGTTGTCAGAGATCATCTCGCCTGCTCCCTTTGCGGGTCGGAGGCGAGTTGGTCTCCATCCGACGACATACCGCTGGCTGATCGCTTCCCCGACAGGAGGCGATCCCTCTAAAGGATCCTCTAGCCCTCCTCTCCAGCCTCTCCAGTATTAGAGGAATCCCAGAGCGTGCTCTATGGATTCCTCAACCCCTACGCTCTCGCCCCCGTAGGCAATTGCTGGAGAGGAGGCCTAGATATCCTTGTTTCCCCCGGGAACCCTTAAACCCCCGAGGGGGTCACCTAACGCCATTAAATACCACACACACCTTTATTTTTATTGTTGCCCTTGTTTTTATTTTTATAAAAATTCTTTGGTTGCCTGTTTAAGCAATAGCCACTTCCTTCGATTTTGTTGCCCTACTGGTTAATTCCAAAGCTTTTATATTTGACAGTAGAGCTGTACAAGAATTAGCAATTGAGTCGTAATGCTCATAGCTTTTAATAGAAAATATTTTTTCAACCAGAAAAGCAAATCTGGCTGCTCCTTCTAACTTGTGATATGTTTCCTGGGTTCTTTGGTTATAAGTTTCTTAATGTGTATGGAACACCTCTTATAAAATGTCTTTTTCGGTCATGTCTTTGTTAACCAAATCACATAAAGCGAGAATTCCAAAAAAGTTAGATTCCACTGACTCACCGTCAATGAATTTTCTATCTTTGAATCTTCTTTCATGCTCTTCCGTGGTTCTTTGGGATTTAAAACAATTTTTCAAATTGGGAATGAAAAGTTTGAAATCTAAAACTTCAGCATCATCCCTTACGCCTTTTGTGACTGCTGATTTATGACGGAAGATATCTAAGAACTTCTGCGCTGGACCCATACGATGTTGGGGCATTTGAGCAATAGCTTAGTTATCTCTCCATCCATAAGCACTTTTGCATCCTAAAAATTTTCACTAAAAGTTTTTAAAAGCGTTTCTAATGTGGACAGATATGTCTTCACTACATCTCCATTTCATCACATATTCTGAATTTGTGAAGATAGAAAAGTTCGTATTTTGGCTTTTCAATTTATCTCCAAAAGTCTCCATAAGTCCATAAGTGTACTATTTTATCTTATCTCATTAGTAGTCTGCCTGGAATAGTACCTCATTGTATTCGTTGTTTTTAAAATATGTTCATGTGATAACAAACAGGATACAAGTCTCATTAGAGCAATGCGAATACATAACTCATTTTATAAAGAATTGTGGTTGAGGCATTATTACTACAGTACGATAAGCTGAATTGTCATTAGTCATTTATGTTTCATTATTACTTCGAAATGGTTATTCTACTCTGAAATCTGCTCTGAAATTATTAACTCTACTCTGAAATCTGCTCGGAAATTGTATATTCTACTCTGAAATCTGCTCGGAAATTATTTATTCTACTCTGAAATCTACTCGGAAATTATTCACACTAATGTATGGACTCTACTGTATATTTTATATTATTACTATTTATAATTTCATACCGATTTTAAAACAGAACTTAAGAGCCGTTTACATCACGTCAAAGTAAAATAATAAAAATATTGCAAAAATATTTGTGCTTTGTCCGTGCATTTGTATCTTGAATTATTGAAACTTAGTGGTAGGAAAATAAAATACAGGGGAGTAATTAGGTATGCTTTTGAAGTACTAAATTATTTGAAGTTTTGTTGCAATCCTAAGAGATTAATCCTAATCCTTTGCAACTACATTGCTAAGGATTGGGATGACTCCTTATTTCTGTAAAAGGAATATGTATATCTTTCAAACATGATTGTTTATAAATACTGGTACAGTATTTCCTGTTGTTAGCGATTCAGAAAGGCTTTGCAATTCGTTGATATGCAATGAATAATCCCAAAGAACTATTTCAATTTTTATACACAAATACTCTAATTATTTTTATTAGGTACATAATTATTATTATTCATAATACTGCGTACACTGAACCCTCCACTCAAAGAACACATTACGGAGGAAATGTCTCAAGGTAACAATAATAAAACATAATTGTACTATGCTATGTGCCAAAATAAATTTACTTTTCTTAATTTAAATTATACAAAAAATATATTCATTAAAGCTGTGAAATTGAATATACTACAAAAAAGTAAATTAGCTAACTAGTTTAATTTTACATTTTACAATACAAGGCAGCCTTAATTCATAAAATGGTGTTTACCCAATTAAATAGAAATGCCATAAAGCTCTTACGGAAATTACAAATTTATCATCAAAGAGCAAACAGCGTAATACTCTAAAAATACTGATGACTTTTAAGCAATAAAAATCCGGCTACATTTCTATAAAATATTGTTGTAATTGAATGAGAGCATCTTTCTGACTTGCAATTATATAACCATGAATACAATAATACAAAATACTACTTAAAGGTGTAATATAAACCTAAATATAAGGATCCTGCATCAGCAGTGCTCAATTTGCAATGTAATTAAGCATATAAGAGTTTCTCTTTGCTCCCCTCTATACCCCCAACTAAATCCCTTAGCAATTCGCCAAATGTGATGGGGTCCATATTTCGACCAAGTTGAACCAACAAAAACCAATCTCCCATTCCATAATGGTTTGAGAGGAGATCCAAAGTTTCCGAGTCTATTGTTCGGGCTCTTCTTTTTATTTGATATATTCTAAAGCTAGGGATTACATTAACTACGATTCGGTATACAATGGCTAAGGCTGACACTGTTGCAATGAAGATAAACCAAAACCTGTGGAAAAACACAAAATCAATAATAACATTTTTATGTCATGACCGCAAAAGATAAGAATAACAGAAAGTGGTAATGACGAAGCTGCAAAATATGTTATGTTACATTGAAACTTGTCTGGCATTGTTATTCGCAATTGGAACTTATTATCATATGTGTAAATATTAAGTAATAATTAGATAAGATCTGCGTACCACAAAAATATGTATATTTTTTCATTGAGAATGTTAATGGGAAGAACACAGAGAGCATCGTGTGGAACAATTTTTCCACTTGGACCGAATCGGTTAATTTCACAAGCAGTTACTGTAGGAAACACCCTAGCCATTGGATCACTCCTGTAATATGGCTTCTTTTGAGTAAAACTTAAAACTTCCAGTCCGTACTGTGTAAATTCATGCCCAAGATAGGCATCAGTGACGAAAATCTGAATAATGACGTTTAGAAAATTGAGAACTTCACAAACGAAGAATTGGATGCCGTAAACTGTGTGGTAGCCTTTGTTAGGTGCAAAATACTCAATAATGTTTCTTTTCTTTTCTGATTTCTTGTCTTCAGCAAGCACATGAGCGTTAAGCATATCAGAAACAAGGGTTTTGATTCTTCCTCCTTCAAAATTCTTCCACAACCAATGCGGCAAGTAAAAAAATACTGCTTGGATGAATAAAATGATCCAAACCCATTGATAATACGTTTGATATACCAACTTATCGTGTTTTCCCAAAGAATGTATTCCTGGATGAGCAGAAATTTCTGTGTCCAGTAAGTCATCTTCACCAGCATCTGAATTTCAATAAATAGAAACATTTAAAGTTTTTTGTTACGAAATTCTTATAACCTAAGATGCAATTTCATGACAGAATTAATATAATGAGTATTAATATTGAATTCCGATTATACAGTTTTTAAATTATAATTCGATTTAAATTCTAACCTTGGTAAGCCACTTTTTTGGATACAGGGTCT